>CM035444.1:76162301-76437301 GCA_020310875.1 Ceratopteris richardii
TAGGCCTGCTTATGAATACCTCTGAATGGTATTCCCAAAAACCGGTTGTGAACATCTCTTCGAATGTCTGCTTGTAGCACGCCGGTAGGTACTTTATTCTGCAGTGCCAGGCATAACAAACCCGTAGCGATGGCGTAGTACTCATATCATATACCAGATCGAAATTGCCATGCTCAAAGCCCGGGGTGTTGACATGTGGTGCCTTGACGCATCGGAAGACTTTAAAAATCATTTGCATCATGTCAAAGATTTTGACAGTCATATGCGCCGCTATATCGTCCATATGCTTTAATCTAGGGAGCCAGTGGAGAATTGTAGCCATCATGTAGCCAACAGTTGGTAACTCAATGGGTGGCTTAAAATAGGGGTAATTCAACCAGTCTTGGCACTGCTTATTGTTTTGTACCTTAATAGCAAAGGCAGTCCAGGAGTGGCGTCGTGGCACTGGTCCCCAACATGGATTGTACTTCAAATGCAAAGGTGCCTTTACCCATGTACTCATCATCTCTGGATACTGCTGTAGTAAATTTTTTCGCCACTCTGGTTGATAGATCCTTCCTTTCTGTGCATCTGGTGGTAGATCCGCCGCCTCAAATTGAGTTGCATGCGATGGTTTCTTACCTGTCTCTTTCTCAATGGCTAACTGGTATTCGGCCATTAACATTAAATACGGTTTATACTGTAGCTCGTGTCCAGATATGTATCGTCGCGGGGCCAAATGAGCAAAGAATGGAGACTGTAATATCTTTTCTTCTATCATCGCCATGGCATGTAATTGTGCCTCTACTCTCGCTGAGTGCGTTGTTCCAAGTTCCTCAATAGTCTTCATCCACGCGGGGGTCGGAAGTTCGTAAGTCATCTGGCCTTCGGCCGTGACGCGTCCGCCTGGGATGGGTTGTGGCTCGTACGCTTCTTCAAATGTTTCCTCCACCGGGATGGTGACCGTTTCTTCCTCAGCTGGAAGCTCAAGTGGGGAATCTGGCCTTGGTGGTGCTTCATATACTGCAATCCTTGATTCAAGGTTCGATACCTGGGCCCGTAATGAGTTGAGTTCCTCTAGGAGGTCAGGAGAGGGGTCCACAGGTGCTGGTACGTCTTGGTGTGCCGGTTCTCGTAACTGGAGTAATTTGTGATCTTCTTTGAGTTTCTGTAACTCCTCGTTCATGCGGTCGTATTCATCTAGCAATCGTACATGATCTTCTAGCAGCATCCTCATCGAGTCTGAGGGAATGGCTTTGAACCTGCTAGGACTGAGTGGTTGGTCTGGGTGGTCGAGCGCTGCTTCTAAGTTTTCTCGGTTTTGATCCTGTAAGCGTTGGTTTTCTTCCTTGGCGGCTGCTAGGTGTCTTCGTAGTAAGCCCATGTTTCGTGTTAGCGTTGCATTGCGGACTGTCTGGGCTCTTAATAAATTATCCAGGTCAGCAGTTGCTTCCTTGGTCTTTTCTTCGCTTTCTAGTTCCAATTTGTGATAAGCCTCGCGTAATTCCTGGTAGCGGGTGTTCAGAGAGGCATTCTCAATAGACAATAAGTTAAGCTGCGACTGTAAGTCATTGGTTGTCCTCTGCAGCTGCTGATAATTATCACCAAGAGATGTGAACTCATCTCTGACTTGCGTCATACACATGAACATTTGTCAGAATGCATTATCTACAATGGGTGATAGTATTAACGGGGTGCTAAATGAAGATGCAATTGGTGTAGATGCAACGGGAACGGGGAATGGGGGTGGGAAGATGATGTAGTGATTGTTGAAAATTGTGATGTGCCTAAAAATGTTTGTGCCGTGAGTGAAGTGAGTGATGGTGCAGTGGGTGGTGAGATGTCCATGTCAGTGGACGTATCTAGTGCGGTGACCGTGAATATGGGTGTGATTGTGGGTACTCGTGCTGGTGTAAATACGGGATTTACAAAGGTTGAGGGGTAATTTACAGGGGGGCTGGCTGGAGTAGCTTGGTGGAAAGGGGAAAGAGGGGTTACAGTGGGTCGGGGAGGTGAGACGGGGGAGAAGGTTAATGGCGGGGGGAATGGGAAAAGGGGTCTTGGAGTTGTGGGGAAAGATGGAAAAGATTGATGAAGGAATGGGTTGGATAGAAAGGTGGGTGTGGGAAGGGGTAGATTAGGGCTAATGGGCGCGGGAATTGTGGGGTGAGTGGTCGTAAAGACGGTTTCTGCAACACCACCGGCGAATGAAGATGTGGGTCTGGGGGAAGGAGGGTGAAGAGGGGAGGCTGGATGGACGGGTGGTGAGAGAGGAGCGGTTGGGGTGGTCGGTACTTCAGTGACTACTGAGGTAGGTACAGTTGTAGCGCGGGGTGGGGAATCTACAATGATGGTTTCTACGGCCAATGAACGTTCGGGGACGAGGCGTGCCTCCCTGGCTTGTTCTGAAGATTGTGCTCCGGTTGGTACATGAATGTATTCGCCGGGCTTTGAAAGTAGTCGTACTCTGCGGGGGTCAAACTGTGGTAGTGGCTTTCGTTGCAAGTACCTGAGTGCCTCGTTGGAGCCTACTGATTGGACTAATTCTTTGAATCCTTTGATATATGCGTCTTCGAATCAACTTGTGACAAGTTCTTGTTCTATTATTTTTTGGCTCTCTTCCTCTGTCAGCTTCTTGCGTGCCCAAACTTTTTCCATAGTTCTATACAGCTTCTTGATAGCTAGAGTGTAAGCTGCTGCCTCGTAAGTTTCATCTTCATGGGTACTTGTATCGCCATGTGTGTCGGTTTGTTGGCCTTGGCCATCTGTCTGTTCCTGCTCTTGGGATTCATGTGTTCCCTGGCTAGCTTCGTCGTCTCCTTCGTCGTCATCGGTTGCTGTCCTTTCGTCATCAGAGCTGGACACGACCTGTCCTTGTGGCTGATCCCTGGGTGTGGTAGGGTAGCTAGGCCTTTCAAGTTCTTGAGAAAACATTTGCCCTTCTGAAAACTGGAACTCATTGGAGAATGCATCGGGCATCTCAAAATCAAAAGTTTGGTCCAGTGGCTGTGCTTGTCCTGGTTCTAAATGCGGTATTGGAAAAGAGAAAGCTTCTGCACCGATAGTGGTGGGAAGTTCAGCTGTTGTGGTGATAGGTTCTGTGGTTGTGGCTGCTTGAGGTGCGACAGTACTGGTGGTGCCCTCCGTTACCACTAGTCTAGATAACCTTATGCGAATAGGTTGTACTGTGGGAGTGGCTGCTGTTGGTGACTGCTCTGGAGATGGTTGTGGAGAGGGTGATGCTGGGACTTGTAGGCACGGGATAGTACCTCTCATCCGCTTTCCGGCTCTGCCTTTGCTAGACTTTCTAGCCTTCCTAGTGGTACCTTTGAATGCTTTCAGTTCCTCACTGGTCATGGCACGCTCTACGGGTAAATCATATGCCAAGCACATATATATGATCCTGGTGAGGGCGCAGCACCCATTGATTACCTTCTTTCGCTCCCATCTATGTTGTGCCAAATAGAGCTGATCAATGATCCAGCTGGCTAGATCAACTGTTTGCGGTCCAGTACATGCTAAGTACAATCCAAACCAGATTCTCTTGTGGGGCATGGTAAAACGATCCTGAGCTGGGAAAGCAAAGTGCTGCATGCATATCCGTAATGGCTTAGAGAGCTTAGGTGTTATAGCAAAAATATCCTCCCACTTAGTTACGTCACCACGCTTCATCTGCTTTGGGACTAGCCGTTCTTTCTCCGTTGGAGTGTGTGTTCCATGAATCTTGATGGCCGCTCTGATTAAATCCTTCGAAAGATAAAATCTTTTGTAAGGTGGATCATCCACTAAAGAAGGCAAAATAAAGGTTCCTAGGATGTCCTTATTCTCTGAGGCCAGCAAAGTGGTGATTAAGTAATAACACCTATAAAAGTCAGGTTTGGGCAGAGGATCACTGAAATACTTCGTGAAGCTGGCTCTAGCCCAAACATGAGTTAAGTCCTGTGTGTTTTGTAGGCCTTCGAATTCTCTTGAGAAGAATTGATACTTGCCCCATGTGCGGTCATCAAATGTCATATTTGCTTCAAAAATGAAGTCAGCATCAGCTAATGGTCCTGCTAGGCCTTGGAACTAGTGAGAGTTACGGTGTATCTTCTCTGTGTATCCCATAGGTGGGTTATCGATTGGCATGGGTCCCGGAAATCCTTGGAACTCTGGCGGTGGAGCGGTCGGGTGGGATTCTGCGCGTAAAACATTGAGGGGCACCGCAGCCACGCTGGGGCCTGCTTCCGATGGTCCTGCTTCGGTTTGCATGATGACTGATGAGCTAATGGAAAAGATCTGCTACAAAAGATTAACACATTAGTATGGAAATTAATTATGATCCCATTAAGGTGAGACCGCAATCCCTTTCCATAACCGATGTGTAACCCCTGTAGCCAAGTGTCGTGAAGTGATTAATGCAATGATTATTTGCAAAACTAATGCAGGTCTCTAGACACCTACATGGTCAGATTATGCATACATTTCTTGATGAGCCGTTATTATGCATGATGTGGGGTTTGGGTGTATGAATTTATACAAGGTTTGGTTGAGGGTGAATTAGTACAAGGGTGGAGTTTAAACGGGGTGGGAAAATTGTTAGATAATGGGTTACAAGAAGACGTCTGGATACGTTTCGGTATCCATTTCCTAAGAGTCTTTGAGTGGGTGGTATGTTTCTGCTGAGGTACAAAAAGTGGTATCGGGTTTGGTGGTATTGAAGGATGAAAAGGTTTCTGAGGGGTATATATTACATGGCTTGAGGGTTGGGATATAATACATTGTTTGGGTACCCAAATCTGCATGGGTGTGGGTCTATGGATAAGATATTTCTTGGTGATCCAAATCTGCCGAGTATTTGTACTTGGGTAAGAAGATCGAGGGGACTTTGGATGTTGACTCTGCTTCTGTTGCAACTTTTCCTGTTCTCGTCTGCAGTGTTGCCAATAGCCTGTGGTTGCTGTCCTTTTGGCACCCATATTTGTTTTGTGCCACTTGTTCTGTGATGTTGATACTACTGCTTTCTTTGCCTTGTCTGGTGATGTCGTCGGTCTGGGTTCCTCTACTGTGGTTGACTCGTTCGTGGTTGGGTTTGAGAGGTCCATTGGACGCTCTACTTTGGAAAAGAAGGGAGATCCAACACTTGCGTGACCTGCCCATTAAGAAGTGATTCGTTATTTATCTTTAATCTAGGCCAGTCCGCAGCAAGTTTGGAAGGATGAGCACCGCAGGGTGTTGTGCTCATTTGGCCGTTGATGCAACCCACCTGACCGCTGATTGTGTTCATCTGCCCTAGCGGTTGGGTAGCTGCCCCTTCTAGTTTGCAGGAAGCCCCAGGGAAGATCTCCTGTCGTCCTTCTGATTGACAATTGTCCCTAGCCAAACCCAAGTGGGTTGGTGTAGACGTAACGTGACTGGTCTGATCCAAGATCTTCCGGTCTTCCGTCGCATGCGTTTCATAGGGTCTAGGGTTACAAACCTCAATCGGAATGCCGTTAGGGAAGTCAAGCGGTATCACTCGCTTCTGTTCTAAGGTTCCAATCTGTAAGGAGCCTTGTCTAAGATTTAAGTCCACTGAGTGATCGTATAGCCAATCTTGGCCAAGGATTAGGGGTTCTATCAGGTCGTAATCATGGCACACTAGTAGTTTCGCTGTCATGGTCACATCCTTAATGAGGATAGGAAGGTCCACCTCACCCATGCAAGGGGTTTCCATGCCTCCTAGCCCTATGAGGTATGCCTCAATTGGCCGCATTTCTATTCCTGAATCCTTATAGTGGGACCATCTAATCGCACTAGTCGCAGCACCTGAGTCAATTAAAGCCCTGAGCTCTTGGCAAGGGTTGCCGTGCTCTAACCTGACTGTAATGAATGGTCTCCTGTCCACTATACTAGGATGAGTGGTTGACTTTACTTGACACATGGCCATGGGATATCTGGGTGTAGTTTCCAGATGGTTATAATGTTCTCTCCCTAGTCCTTGTCTTCTTAACTTCATGCGTTTAATGCGTTCTATTGCTTCTGCCTGAGCTTCCACTCGTATTCTATTTTCTTCCTCCTTACGCTTCTTTGCCAACATGAGTCGTCTAAGCATATCCTCAGTAAGAGGTTCCTGATATAGCCTGACTCTACAGCCACTAATATAATTAGGCATTATGTCTCCTTCTAAAGTGGCTAACTGTACTGCTCCACTTGTTGAGAGTCTGTTAATGATCATAGGTCCATAACCTCGCTTTTCTAACTTACGTGCGTGTTGCTTTAGCGTATATACTAGAACTAAATCTCCTTCTTTTAGGCCTTTATCTTTCACATGTGCATCAAAATATGCTTTCTGTCGCTTCTTCGCTGCATATATTCCTGCTGCTGCCTTTAGCCTTGTTTCTCCTAATCGTTCCAAGCCCATTATCCTCGCTGATAATTCATGGCCGGTCCACTGATGCTCTTGTGCAACCTTAAGGGTCGGTATCAAGAAGTCTAAAGGAAGCACAGTATTCTGACCAAAAACCATCTGAAAGGGAGTTGCATTGAGTACGGTCTTGTAGGCCACTCGATATGCCCAAACAGCGTGGTGTAACTGTTTGTCCCAATTTGAACGTTTGTTGTTCACGAGTTTCGTCAGTACGTTACAAAGGATCTTATTAGTGCTTTCAGCCTGACCATTGGCCTGAGGATGATATGGTGCGGATTTCTTGTGAATCACCATAAAATCCTGTAACAAATATTCAATGACTTGGTTTAGAAAGTGAGTGCCTCGATCGCTCACTAACTCTATAGGCAATCCATATCTTGTAAAGACATTTTCAAATAAGAATTTTGCTGTTGTATGTGCATCATTCTTTTTCGTGGCTTTTGCCTCTACCCATTTCGTAAGATAATCTGTGGCAACAATAATGTATTCAGCATGTGTACCTTTTGCAGGGGGGTTAATGGGTCCTACAAAGTCTATACCCCACTTTGAAAATGCACGTCCGCCCATCATGGGTTTCAATGGCATTTCATCTCTGCGAGTAGGAAACTGAGTTCTTTGGCACACATCACATCTCTTGACATAGGTATGAGCATCCATGTGAAGAGTGGGCCACCATATTCCTGCAAAGAGGATGGCTTTGATTATCCTATCGGGTCCAAAATGACCTCCTGCAACACCTTGGTGTGCAGTCTCTAGTATGCTCAGATAATCGCTCTCATGAACACATTGTCTTAGATATCCATCTCGTCCTCTTTTGTATAGATTATTGCCAATAAGTGAATATTCTTGAGCTTCCTGCTCTAGACTGTGTTGTCGAGCTAAGGTCATGCCTTGAGGGAATGTGTTCGTCCTCAAGTATGTCACTAATTGTTCACTCCAGTCTGGTGTGAGAGACGCGTGATACAATGTAGCATGCTCTACTGGTGGTCTTTCACAACAAACATGGCATTCTTTACACAACCTGTAGACATCTGCTTCCATCGAAGGCCAATATACTCCTAGTCTATGCAGAGTCTGTAATGTTCGATGTTTTGAATGATGTTGCTTTAATGCACCTACATGTGCTAATTGCAACCAATTCGCATGTTCTGATTCATCTACACAACAAGCAAGAATCTTTTGATTATCCTGTTTATATATGCTTCCTGCAATTATTTGGTATCTCTGAGACTTGGTAATCTCTCCCTCTTTGATCTTTATCCTAGGATTCTTGGGTCCGTATGTCAGAATAGGGACTATAGGCTTAGCCCATTCTGGTGCTATCTCAAGATTAAACAAGTATGCATCTGGTAGATCATCTGCTACTCCGTGAGGAGCTTCTCCTGAGGTTAATCTCGAAAGGTGGTCAGCTCTAAGATGTGTCTTTCCTTTCCTGACTACGACTTCAAAATCATACTCCATGAGTAATAGAAACCAACGTATTAGTCGTCCTGTGTTACATGGTTTGTTGACTAAGTACAATAGGGCTTGATGATCCGTAAAGAAATTGAATTTGTTGGCCAACAAGTAGTGCCTAAACTTCTTTACTACGTAGATCATCCCTAATCCTTCTCGTTCCATCGTGGTGTAATTTCTTTCTGCTGCGTTCAATTGTCTGCTCGCGTAAGCTATGGGGAGATCTATGTTACCTTCACTCGTGGGTTGTGCTAACACACATCCTATGGCATAATTGGATGCGTCCACATGTACATGGAAAGGCTTACTCCAATCTGGGGTAGTCAATATAGGTGCTGAGCACAAGCGTCGTTTAAGTTCATTGAATGAATTTTCACATTCGTCTGTCCATTCAAAGTTGGTTAAAAGAGAGTACAAAGGCTTGGCTATGATTGCATACATGTGTATGAATCTCCTATAATAACCGCAATGGCCCATAAATGCCTGTACCTCTTTCACATTAGTTGGTCTAGGTAAATCTGCAATTACCTTCACCTTTTCCTCATCCGTAGAGATTCCATTTTTTGACACAATGTGTCCTAGAATTTTGCCTTGTCTGACCATGAAAACGCATTTTTCTGGGTTCAAACAAACCTGATATTCTCGACATTTGTCAAATATTTGCCTTAACTCTGGGATATGTGTCTGTCTTACATTTGAATGTGCACATAAGTCATCGACATAAACTTCCAAGCTCTTGCGTAAGAATTCCTTAAAAACATGACACATGAGTCGCTGGAAAGTGGCGGGTGCATTTGTTAAGCCAAATGGCATCACACGAAATGCAAATATGCCCCATTCAGTGGCAAATGCCGTCTTGTGTTGATCTTCTGGAGCAATGGCTACTTGATTATAGCCTGAAAATCCATCAAGAAAGCTGTAAACTTCCTTGCCCGCAACTCTTTCCAATAGATGTTCTGTGATAGGAAGAGGATAACTATCTCTAATCGTGGCGGCATTAACTTTTTTAAGGTTAATACACACACGCAATTTCCCATTCTTCTTGGGCACAACCACAATGGGGGATACCCATTCGGTATGCTTAATTTCATAAATGAATCCTGCTTCTATCAAGCGATCTATCTCCTCTTTAATCTTCGCAGCGTAGTTATCATTGTACGTGTACGGTTTCTGTTTTGTCGGTTTTGCATCTGGAGTCATAGGGATTCTATGAGAACATATATCTGGATCTACTTCTTTCAAATCTTTGTAACTCCACGCAAAAACATCTCTATATTCGCGTAATAGGGCAACTAGCTCTTCTTCTTCTTCAGTTGTCAAATCATGCCCTATGTATGTACATTTTTCTTCTTCTCCTTCGATAGCAACTATTATTTTCTTGGTTTTCTCTCGGTTATCATATACTTGTCCGTCATTCGCCTTTCTATTAGGCATTCGTACCATGATTCTTCTATCTTCGATTTCATATTTCTTGAAGTTCTCGGGTACCTCAAACAAGGATTCTTCTTTTTCTGACATGGTTGCTTTCTTCTTTCTTTTCTTACCTTCACTCTTAGTAGTCACTTGAGTGGCTAACCTCACATCATTCATAATTTCCTCGTGTCTCTAAGGATGAGTTTCTACTTCAAAAAAATATTCTTCCTCTGATGCAAAGGGTGAGTCCATGATAATTGATTCTAAATCAAAATCGCTTGCATCCTCAAATGCATCAGTGTTAGGTTCACATTCTTCTAAAATTGCATCGCCCATGATTGGCTCTATCGTGAAAACTGAAATGTCATAGCCATCCTCGTCACAGTGGGGTGTCCATTGTTCTTCATTGATGGCTACATCCATGGTTGCTAGGATTTCTGCCCAACCATGGGGTTCAAACTCTTCGTCTGGGAATACTACAGGTGCGTAGGTTGGATCTTGTAGGGTTCGTGGATTTTGTTCTGCACCTAAGGTCCTTGCTCCTAATCTTTCTTCCTCTTGTTTTGCAACTTTACACATCCATAAATGAGTATCCTCATGCAACCAAGAAGGATCTGATTCTAATGAGTGCACGGATTCCGTCTCTACTGGTGTCTTATGGATGGTATTCCATTGTATTGGGGGTACATCTCGATGTGAAAAGTCTTTAAGATTGACTTTGGTAGTCACTCCTAAATGTTGCAAGTACAAAGAATTGGTTCCCCAATCTTGTACAATTTGCAACTGACGCATGAATGGTCGTCCCAATATCATCTCATAAGCATGGTTTTTTGCAAAGTCACAAATGGCAAAGGTATGCTCAAATTCTACACCACAAGTGGTGAGAGATATGCCTTCTAGTAAGCCTAATGGTTTTTCTATGTGTCCATCAGCCATTTGTAGCTTCATCCTGGTGGGTCTTAATGCTGGCTTACCCCAACGTTTCCATAAAGCGGTGGTAGCTATGGCTACTCCGGCTCCTGAATCTAAGATGGCTTTCGTAGTGTAGCCCTGATGGGTTATCGGAAGATAAGTGTTACCTTCCTCTCCTTCGCTTACATCTCCAATCTTTTCTACGGGTATTTCTGGTACCTTATTTTGTGATCCTATTTGTGAGGGAGTAGTAGCAAGCTCGGGGAATTGATTTGCTACATGTTTCCACAATTCTGGTTTTACATTCAATAACTCCTCCAGAGTAAGGTTACATTGTACTTTGGTATTCTTGATCACTTCCGTGTTTCTAGGGATTACTGATTCTTCATTCCTCACTATTATCATGGGTGCTCTCATACTAATAGACTTTGCTTCCCAAGGTCCTGTGAACTGAGGTAATTCTTGTAAAGAATTAGATTCAAAGCCTGTGTGTTCACTCAGTTGTTCTTCCTCTACATCATCGTATATAGAGGGAATGTCTTGGGGAAATTATTCCTGCAAGTCATCTATTTCTTGAATAGGAGGATGAGTTCCTTGTTCTTTTCTCCATTTCTCTTCTTGGATTTCTCTCAAAAATTCATGTGAATATTTGTGTATGGAAGACAAATTGTCTTGACTTTCTGAGTTGGGTACTTGAGACAGGGATGGTGCATTCCTTTCCTGTGTCTCTGGGACAATAGGGTTCCTATGCTGATCCTTTTTCTCTTTGCTCTCTATCAAATATTCTAGCCTCTCCATTAGTCCTTGAAAGTGTAATTCCGGTTTTGCCATGTTATTCCAATTAAGATATCTAGAGGCTTCGAACAAAGCTTGTGCTAGTTCTACCATCTTCATGCAAAGTTTAGTTCTCTCAATTTCTAGATCAGCTCGAGGGTAGTTTTTGCTCATTTCAGCTACCTGAGGTCCCTCTTTTAATCTAGCCTGATATGCCCGAAACATCATGTCTAGATTTTCTGGTATGGGTTCCGCTAAAACTGATCCTGATTTCTGAGCTGGATTCTCTTGATTCAATTCCTGTGAAGTCAATTCTTGGATTTTGGCTCTAGATTCCTTCAAACTTCCTTCCAACTCACTTATCTTTTTACTCCATTTTCTCTTAATTCTTTCTCTAGAATCTTTCCAAGATTTTGTCTTTTTACTACTAGATTCTGCAACTTCACTACTTTCGACTATTTTCTCCTGATTAAGCTGTTGGTTCTGTAAGAGCGCCTAGGCTCTTGTTATAGCTTGGATAGGCACGTATGTAGGGTTGGATCCATCTGCGTTATTTACAATACCTATCATGTTGATCGGTGTCACATTCGAAGCGTTAACAGGGTTCTTAGGACAATCTTTGATTATGTGCTCTTTGCCACAATCAGCACAAAAGCCTTGGATATTATAGTACTGTGATTGTCCTGCTATCGGGGGATGTGGACAATCCTTTATGAAATGATCTCCTTCGCACCTAAGCATGGTCCTCTAGGGCCCTGTGGTCTCTGTTGTCTCAATTGGGGCCGTGGATTTGGGTTTGTGTACATCACATTAGCATAGTCGGGCTCCCAACTAGGTTCCACTGGTGGACTATCGTAATGATATGTTTCTACATGTTCTGGTGAATCTGTGTAATATGCGGGTGGACTATCTACATGCGTACAGTCAAAGCTGTTCGAATTCGGGTCACCCTCTGTGATCAAAGGTGAAGAAGGCACTAAGGCCCTACTTAGGTTCTCTTCTGCAGCAGCGTATTTGACTGAGATGACATTTGCTGGTGGGGGTGGCTGTTGAGCTAAGACAGGTTGAGATCTCTGTTGAGCCTGGTATGGGTAGTTCTGAGGAGGCCTATAGTAATAAGGCTGAGCAGTGTATTGGCCTTGATACCTACATGGCTGCTGGTATGCTTGCGGGTAGTTCTGTCTCACGGTTTGTTTGTTGTATGGGCAGTCCTGAGCCGTATGATTCGTGTATCTTCTCTCAATTGTGCAGTATTGGCCACTAGGGTTGGCTTGAGGTTGTGTTGTATTGGGACACACATTTGCCATATGGTCACCACCACAGGTGTAACAACGCTTGTTTGTTAGCACCCTAGGTTTACTAGAAACTCCTAGTTTCTGGGCCACTTTTTCTGCTAGGTCTTCTATTGAGCTAGACAATTTTGTGGATGCTAGAGATGAACAGTCTGAGTCCTTATAGACCTTGGAGAGTTCCAACTCATCTCCTAAGTTGTCCTCAATGTCTATGCATATTCTCACACATTGCTCTAGCGTTCTGGGTTCTTTTAGGTACACATAGGAGCGTAGTTTAGAGCTCAACAAGCCATCTAGAAACAATGACACTTGCTTGGCTTGTGAGGGTAGCTCTTGCATTGGACATCGTTCAACATATTGTCTAAACCTACGTCCTGCCAGTCTTTTGTTTCCTGAGGGGTCTGTTTAAAGCTATGAATCAACAAAGACGTGTCATGTCTAATCCCACTTTTAGAGAATTCAGTGATGAATGACTCTAAAAAGTGATGGATGTCTCTAAATTGCCTTTGTTGCAGAGGTTGGAACCAAGTTAAAGCGGTATTCTTTAACGTTAGTCCAAATGCGTTGTATTGCGTGAACATGTCTTCAACTTGTTCGGCTCTTAGTACTTGCTTGAATTCTGCGACATGGTCATAGGGATCTCCTGTCCCATCAAAGTAATTCTTCATTGATTTTACTAACTGTGTGGGTCTCAGTATTCTTGCGTGTTCATGTGGTCTAGGTAGAGGAAAATCATCTCTACCACCTAGCATTCCATGATCTCTTTGTCTATCCACTCTATTAGTGTCCGTGGTTGTTCTATCTCTACCTATGGGATGAGTGAAGCTTACTTCCGGTCTCTCTTTATTTCCCTCTCTTTGATTTCCATGGGCTGAGGATGTTCCTGCCCCTTGTTGACTTGTATTCATGTTTGTTCTAGATGGAGGGAATACCAATTCTCCTCTCCATGTGTATGTGCTTTTAGCGCGGTCAGGCACCACAAAGACTCTTTCTGAAGTCTCATCCAGGTATACGACCTTTCCAGGTGTATCCGGGTCCTTGAACTCGTATATAGTGATGATACCTACCTCACTAAGTAGTTCAGTCTTGTATCTCCAAAAGGCCTCATCAGTTTCTTTATTTACAAACAACTCTATGCTTCCGTTATCCTGAGGGATCCAATCCGGGATTAGTACTCGTGTCAGTACAGATTTCCCTCTAGGCGTTCTAGGCTCTTCTAATGGTTCTTTTCCTTGAGATTTTGCTTCCGTCTCTGGTTGAATCACGCCAAACTCATTCGTATTGTTTGGCTGCGTACTTAAGATGTACATCGTTCCTTCCTTGTCTATGTACGCGTCTCTCTCGAATTTCACCACTGGATGTTCCAATCCAATGGGTTGATCGGGGTTGTGCATTTGCACCACTTGCCTTCGCAAACCATCCTCATAGATGCGAGCACCTAATCGGTTGGTTCGGAGAAACTCTAGTTGCGTTCTATAGGGTCCTTCTGGTTTTTCTAAATAGGCTACATTCGACCCTCCTTCTGGTCTTTCTGTGCTAAATGCCATTTCTGATTCGCTGGTGTCTGAGCTCTCGTAGGGATAACTAGTGTTCAATTGTTGAGCCCACGATCGTGCAGTAGTTCTTACACTTGCCTCTGATGATCTAAGGCTTCGCTGGTCTGACTTGCCTATATGTTTGCCCGATCTAAGGTTCATTAATTTTGTTCCTTGCACACTCAGTACACGCTCAGATCGTCAATGATTCTTTGTTATTACTGTCTTGATTCTTTTTAAATTTCTTTAGATTCTTGTCTTAATGTATGCGTCAGGAATTCGACTTTCCGTGATAATTTTGAGTTCTCGTTCCGTCAGACTTAGGTTCTTTCCTTTAGGTTTTCGTGTCACACACCTTTACTTTTAGTCTTGAACTTGATAATTTTAACTCTCTTGAACTTGAGGCGTTCCTATCGTCTTAATCCACAATGCTAACGTTTAGCCTAAGCTAAGAATTGACTGAGGGGTTGAGTAATCTTCCAACCTCGAGTCAGCTTTTCTGGTTGCTCTGATGCCCAAGAAGCCGCGCTTCCCAAGCTTTATGCCTTCACTGCCTTGCCTTGGTTGCCTTCCATTGCCCTTGCTAGACTTGGAAAAATCCAATATTAGACCAATTCACAGTTGGATGATCAAGCACTTGAGCATATACACCTTTTAAGTCCCTTCCCTTTTGCCCAACTTTTTAATGCTTGCCCCCTGGCTTTCTAGTCCCAAACTAGGTCAACCTCAAAATAACTAGCTTTCTAACGAGCTATTAAGCTCAAAAAACGGACTTCGGATGAAAAAGTTATGACGGTTCAGGCCCTGGGGGGTAAAAACTGACAAATAGGTTTTTCTCCAAATATGAGCTAAGGGGTCTCCTATGAGTCTAATCACCCAAAAATTTCCCAAAAATAGCCCCAAAATTGGCCAAAAAATGAAACCCTAAAATTTGCGATGGGGGTGCACAATCGCGATGGTCTGAGACAATCGCGATGGTCTGGGACCGTCGTGATGGCGTGAGGGTGCACCGTCGCGATGGCGTGAAATTGGACAATCGCGACGGTCTGAAAGTGCACAATCGCGATGGTCTGAATTTGCACAATCGCGATGGCGTGAACTTGGACCGTCGTGATGGCGTGAATGCGAACCGTCGCGATGGTCTGAAGTGAACCGTCGCGATGGCGTGAAAGCGCACAATCGTGATGGCGTCAGTCAACGGTCAACGTGGACAATCGCGATGGTCCAAAGTGAACCGTCGCGATGGTCTGAGCGCGATGGCATGAGCCAATCGCGATGGTCTGGGCGCGATGGCGTGAGCCAATCGCGATGGTCTGGGCGCGATGGCGTGAGCCAATCGTGATGGTCTGAATTTTTGAAATCGCGATGGTGTAAGGGTGTCGTCGCGATGGTCTAGATTGCCACGTGGCACCGTCGGCGCGATGGCGTGAGCCAATCGCGATGGCGTGACACAATCGCGATGGTCAGAGACTGTCGCGATGGTCCGGCCAAGCCGTCGCGATGGCGTGAGCCAATCGCGATGGTGTGACACAATCGCGATGGTCAGAGACCGTCGCGATGGTCCACCAAAATGCAAATTTTGTGAATGCAGCTATGGATTCCTGTAGGCGCAGGTGTGCTCTTCACGCTGGTGTGGTCGCCTTCTCCAAATTCCGAACTTTGCAGACCATCGCGATGGTCTGACACAGACGGAAATTTCTGACAGAAACTGAAGTTTTTACCTTTTTGCAGCCTTCCTGATGCACTGGAGCTCTGTACCTGCAAGAAAACTCAAGAAAACAAAAGTACACACAAGCACAAAAGCTCTCTCTCACTCTCTCGCATGCACAATTGAGGGGAAATGAGGAGAATGGGGGGATATATTGAATTTTCTGATTTTTTTGGAGATGAAGATGATGGTGCGGTGATGAAGATGGAGTGTGGGGGAGGTGAAAAACACTAAAAACTAAGTAAAAACAACAACAAAAACTGAAATTTTTACCTTCCAACACCACTTCTTGCTATACTCTTACCATCACACATTCGTCCTAGACTCGATCCCCGACAACCGCGCCAAATTTGGTGTTGCTCTAGCACAATGGTGAGAACCACGTTAAGAAGCTCCACCTCCTTAATGTCAATCCGCGGAAGAGATAGGAGTGATATGAAGATCATGAATGTGAGATGAAGTGAGAGTGAAGGTGAGAAGCATAAAAATGCACACACACATGCACACACACTACGAAGAGACAAGCAAGACACAATGGAAGGTGGGAAATTAGCTCTATTACTCAAGAACACTATTACAAGCTCAAAAGAACTCTAACCTCAAACAAGCTAACCTCAAAAATGAGCTCTCTAGCTCTTTTTATAGTTTCTAGACTAGTTTTGATCGGTTTCACATCTAGTGACCGGCATAGTTAAAAATTAGGTCCTAGATGCTATTTGGAAGGGTAAACGATGTCTAAAAATAACGAAAATTGATACGCTTGTTCTACCTAAGCTCCTCAAGCTCGAGGACTCCTCGGCTTGCACAAAATGGAGCTGTGGATTACAAAATGGGGTTCTCTATGTTACATATGTCACAATAGTGATAAGAATCACTGTTGGAGGTTTTTGGAAAGTATTTGAAAACATAATTATTTGAAAAACGATTCGACTGGCTCCCTGCTTTGTCGTTACATGCTTCCGTGTCGTCTGTGCCTCTGGCTGCTTCCAACATATGTACACATTCCTTCTCAGATAAGAGGTAAGCTAGACCCAAGGGCTGAAAAATGCATCTTTATTGGGTATGATTTAAATAAAAAAGCTTACAGTTTTATAATCCTATCAATAAGGGATTCATGGTAAGCAGAGATGTTGTCTTTGATGAAAATGATTCTTGGTATGAGAATGAATGCAGGAAGGTTAAACTACCCTATGATTTGGAAGAGGAATTTCCAAAACTTGCAAAGGAGGAACCTACTTAGAATGAAGACTCAAGTTCAGATGATGAAACTTCTATCAATCTTGAAGAATTGAAAGCATGGAAGTCCAAAGGCAAGATGAAGATGAAGAAGCTTGAAGACATACCTGAATCTTCAACTCAACCATTTAGAAGATCACAAAGAGAAAGCAAAAAATCTATTAGATATGGGTATGATACATCTCTCGTTACTAAACATTCTGTTTATGGCTATGGATGAGGAGATTGATGCACTCAAGGAGAGTGACACATGGGAGTTAGTACCTAAGAAGGACTCAATGAAGGTAATAGGATCCAGATGGATCTATAAGCTTAAAAGGAATTCTGATGGCACAATTAATAGGTACAAAGCCAGATTAGTGGCCAAGGGTTTTGTACAAACCCAAGGCATTGACTATGAGGAGACATTCTCACCTGTGGCCAAGATGCCAACCATCAGAGTGTTGGTAAGTGTGGCTACATCATAAAATTGGAATATGTACCAATTGGATGTCAAGAATGCTTTCTTGAATGGATGGATTTCAGAGGAGATATATATGTCACAACCTCCTGGCTATGAGGACCCTAAGAAGGTAACATATATTTGCAAATTAAAAAAGGCTTTATATGGATTGAAGCAGGCACCTAGGGCATGGAATTACAGGTTAACTACATACCTCCAAGACCAAGGTTTTGTCATGAGCAAGGCAGATACTTCTCTGTTCATCAAGAGAAGTAATTCAGAGGTAATATATCTTTGTGTTTATGTTGATGACATCATCATTATAGGTAATGATGTCAATGGAATCAGATATATTAAAAGTCAAATGATGAAGGAGTTCAAGATCAATGATCTTGGTCTATTGAAGTATTTTTTGGGACTTGAATTAGTCTACACTAATTCAGGGATATACATCACTCAGAAAAAATACATACAGGATATGTTGAAGAAGTTTCTCTTGCAGGATGCCAAAGTAGCAAGCATTCCAATGGAGGTAAACCTAAAGCTAAGTGCCCATGAAGGTGATGAAGTAAATGACATTACAGGCTATCAAAGTATGGTGGGTAGCTTGAACTATGCTACCTTAACAAGGATAGATATTGCATATGGAGTTAGTGTACTAAGTCAATTTATGCACAAGCCAAGGATACCTCACTTAGAAGCTGCCAAGAGAATCTTGAAGTATCTCAAGGGTACACAGAACCATGGTTTGTATTTCCCCTACACTTCAGATATTGATATCAAAATTTATTCAGATGCAGATTGAGCAGGATGCAAGGATGATAGGAGAAGCACTTCTGGATATATCTCTTTTGCAGGTGACAAACCAATTTCATGGTCTTCAAAGAAGCAACCTACTGTTGCTTTGTCTTCCACAAAGGCAGAGTATAGAGGACTAGCTAATGCCACACAAGAAGCAATATGGATTAAGCTTTTGTATACAGAATTGGGATTATATACTAGGTCACCAATTATCTTTGGAGATAATACAAGTTCTCTTCACCTTGTAGCTAATCCTATTTATCATGCTAGGACCAAACACATAGAGGTCCATTACCATTATGTGAGAGAAAAGTTTATAAGCAAGGACATTCAACTAACCTATGTATCAACTAACATGCAATGTGCAGATTTGTTAACTAAAGCTTTGGATGGAACCAAACTTTGCAGGTTCAAATCCATGATTGGATTACAGGATATACTTGAAGATTGAAGATGAAGACTTAAGCCAAAATGTTTGGCTTGAGGGGGAGCTGTTGGTGTAAATCACAAGCCTACACATTTGGCTTGAAAGATATCTTGAAGATCTTACATATGTGAAGAAGCATAGGAACCATTGATAGTGGTTAGATACTAGATTGAGAAGATCTAATGCTTTGTCTATCCTTGCATAGGTGTCTACCAGATCTCAGGTTCATAAGCTTTGGTTAAGAGTTCAAAATTTCCCTTTGGTATGGTTCAAAATCCTTTGGAGTCCCCTTGGGTTCTTGGTCCCATCGGAGGGTCAACTTCAAAATATCCTATCTGAAACGAGCTTTCCAACGAGCTATAGAGCTCAAAAAATGGACTTTGGATGAAAAAGTTATGTCAAATTAGGCTCCTGGGGGTCAAAATAGGCAAACAGGACCTTTTGGAAAAAATCGCGATTTTGTGAAATCAAGAGAATTGCGATTTTGTTCCTTGAGAATCGTGTTTTCACAAAATCGTGTTTTTGGCTGAAAATCGTGATTGATGAGAATCACGATTTTGAGCAGAGAATCGTGTTGTTGAGAATCGCGATTTTGAGCAGAGAATCGTGTTATTGAGAATCGCGATTTTGAGCAAAGAATCGTGTTTTTGAGAGAATCGTGATTTTGAGCAGAGAATCGTGTTTTTGAGAATCGTGATTTTGAGCAGAGAATCGTGTTTTCAGAGAATCGTGTGTAAGAGAATCATGTTCTAGAGAATCATGTTCTAGAGAATCACGATTTTGTACCTTGGATGAAAATCGTGTTTCTCAAAATCACGATTGCCAACAGAGAATCATGTTTTTTGAAAATCGCGATTTTGTCTCAGAGAATCGTGGTTTTCAAAACTTTAGAGAATCGCGATTTTGAGCACAACCACAGAATCGTGTTTTCTCAGAATCGTGTTTTTGACATGAAAATCGCGATTGCCAACGGAGAATCGTGTTTTTGAAAATCGTGTTCCAGAGAATCGCGATTTTGTCTCAGAGAATCGTGGTTTCCAAAAATTTAGAGAATCGCGATTTTGAGCACAACCACAGAATCGTGTTTTTTTGGCTGAAAATCGTGATTTGTGAGAATCGCGATTTTGAGCACAACCATAGAATCACGATTCTGAGAATGACCACAAAATCGTGTTCTTTTCAAAAGACTTTTAGGTGGGAAACAGAGAATCGCGATTTTCAAGAAAAAAGAGAATTTTCATAGAATCACGATTTTCATCACAGAATCGTGTTTTTTGGCGAGAACTTCGAATTTCTGAGCGCCGAGCAATGGCGAGCTCCGTATGTACAGAAAATCATGAAAAAACATAGCGCTTGCACTCTCTTGCACTTCCTAACTCCTCCTCACACAATAATGCATGAAAGATGGTATGAAAATGATAAAAATGCACTAAAAAACAAGAAATTTCTATGAAGAAGAAGATGGAAGAAGATGGAGATGGTGATGATGATGAAGATGAAGAATAAAAATCAGAAAATGAACAAAAATAATAGTTTTTCTTTTACCTTCCAACATCGCAAATCTACGATCTTACCATCACAACGCTCGTCATCGAAGCTCTCTCCCCGACAACGGTGCCAAAATTTGGTGTAGCTCAAGCGTAAGCACCACCTCCTTTACTTGTCAATCCGCGGAGACGTGAGGACTGGTATGAAGACCACGAGCAAGTGAAGGCACTAGTGCGTGAGTGAAAGCACACAAACATGCACACACATACACACACATGCGCACAAGGTAAGATCAAAGAGAGGAACAATGGAAGGCAATGATTGCAAAAGAGTTATTTTACAAAAGCTCTAATCTCTGACAAGCTAACCTCAAAAATGAGCTCTCTAGCTCTTTCTATAGTTTTTTGACTAGTTTTGGCCCTGTCTAGACCTAGTATCCGGCCTAGTTAAAAATTAGGTTCCAAGGCTTATTTGAGGGCTCAAACGAAGTCTAAAAATTATGAAAATTGGTAGGATGATACTTCTAATACTCCTCAAGCTGAATGACTCCTTGGCTTGAACAAAATGGAGTTACAAAAATAGAAAATGGTATTTACGATGGTTTTTAGTGATAAAAATCACTATTGTTGTAGGGGATTCTTCTGAAAATTTGACATACACTTCTTGAAGCTCCCTACTTGCTCCTTCTACTTGCGTGTCCACCTCTTTGATGTGCTCCTGTGCTTTGTCCTTGACCTTCAGCTCAACACTAATGGTAGCCACTCTTTAAATCTATTTTGCTATATATAACAACTCCACCTAGAGCATCTAAAAGTTCATCTATCATGGGCATGGGATATCTGTGCTTGATGGTAATCTTATTGAGTGCTCGGTAGTTGATGCACATCCTATAAGATCCATCTTTCTTCTTTAGGAGAAGTGGTCCTGCAAGGGAAAATAGCTGGGTCTAATCAGCTCTTTCTGTAGGTACTCATCCATGACCTTGTGGAATTTATTCTCCTCCTGCAAACTCATTTGAAATGGTGGCCAAGTGGCGGGCTCGCCCCTGCTACCAATTCAATTCTATACTTGATGTTCCTACAAGGAGGTAAACCTGAAGGTATCTTTTTCAAGAATAACTCTTGGAATTCTACTCTTACTTTCTCTAAAAGTGCTTGAGCATTCCAACTAGAGTTTCCATGACTGCATGAATCCATCATAATACATGGAGAATACACAAAATAAAGAAAATAATTATACTTACAATCAATTTTGAGCAACTTGGTAGCGGTTATCAATCGCGTCTCTTGGAGATCTGGCTCTCCATGGATCAGTAGTCACCTCCCCTCATGCTCAAACTCATACACATGTGATGCAAAGTCAATGAATGGTCGTTTCCTAGCATGCCACTTCTTACTTAGGACTACATCGAAACCTTCCACTCTAGCTATCTCAAAATCTAATCTGTTCTCATAGGGCTAGATCTGAATGGGCAAACCAAAAACTCATTGGTCCCATGTGTAATAAAGTAAGTCTATGCATGATTGTTTGTTAAGTAGTTAAATACTTATACTTTTGTTACCTTCTTTTCTCTAAATCGACTTAGATAGCTAGGAAAAATAACAAACTAGGTAGTTGCAAGGCTCTTGGCTGCCATGCAACTCAAGTAGCTAATTTATTTTTCCCAACATGATACTTAGGTATCACAAATTAGGAGTCTTGATTAGGAAAAGTAGGCCCTTTGAAAGTCAAGTGTTCACTTTTCTTACTTATTTGTTGATGTAGGGCAATCAACAATTGATGTTTTTGATGAAGAATTGAAGTGAAGGACTGAAGAAAAGATCAAGTTATGAAGTATGAAGGAAGTGCATATCCAGAAGATGAAGATGTGTACACATATGTACATTATTTTAGAGTCAGTTCATCTTATACTTTTGTATGGTCATGAGCTTGTAAATATTTGCCTATATATACAAAGAAAATGTCAGGGCAAATATGAGAGAATGTGTAAGAATAAGATTTGAGGAGAATTAGATGTGATTAGACACTTGAGAAGTGTGAAGATTTGCTCTCTCATCCCGATGTAAAGTTTTTCTAGTAATGAAGAGAAATTGCACCCAATGTTTCTGTGTATTCTCCTTCTGTGCTTGATCATTTCAAGAATCCTTTTGTAGATGTCTAAGTCCATAGTTAATGAGTCTATGGTTAAAGTTTGTGAGCCTAATTGTAAACAGGCTGTGAGAATTATGAGTAGGAACATTCATATGTGAAGAAGTGTTCATTGTTTCCTGAAACAGGTGCAAAATTTGATGCTAATGTTTGGTCAATTCTCCTTCCACAGTGTAAAGTTTTGAGCACGCAAGCACTCAATCTTTAAGTTGGAAGGTAAGCTACCTGTGGCTAAAAGCATTTGCATAAATGGGTTCTAGGTTGAGAGAACCAAGTGTTAGAAGTTATAGGTGTCTGAATCGACTTCTTAGAAGAACAATTTTAGACATAGGTGACTTGTTAAGTTCATTTCTCAAGATCTACCATATCTTTTGAAGTGATTTAACTTGGGGGAGGTGCACAAACTATAGGCAACACCTTATGCAAAGTTTTATCAAGAACTTTACACATTTGATAAGTCAATGAGAGAGATATGTGCAACAGACTTTCTGTAGAATCATCTTCTTCACAGTTTATCCAAAATCTTTATAATTGATCATTAATCCTCCAAATTGGGAAAGGTCTTGGATTACTCTTGATACAGAGGTGCTCTAATTTCGAGAGTAGCTTGTTCTTTTGGAGATTAACACTCTCCATCAGTGGTATCAGAGCACGAAGTATCAAAATTGAAGAAAGGAGGACCTCGACTGCTGCAGCTATAAAGAAATCAATACTTGAAGGTTCAAAAGGTGAAAGCTTAAGAGCAAAGCTTGAGAAGGAGGCCATATGACATCAAGAAAGACAAAAGGAGTATCATTCAAAGTAAAGGTACATCTATTACTCATAAAGTTTGAAGAATTCAATACACAGGTGAAGAAAGGATGGGAGATTCTCTTCAGATAGAGAAGTTGGACAGAGAGAACTATCCAGCATGGTCAATGAGGATGGAAACTCATCTTATGAGCAAAGACTTGATAAGTTATATCATAGGTGAAGAAGAAAAGCCTCAGTTCATAGGTCCTAGTGTTCCAACTAGGGAGGAATTATCAGAATTGAAGACTTGGATGAAGAAAGATGCTCAAGCTAGGAGCATTATCTACATGGCAGTTAATGACTACTTGCTACCTCACATTAGAGGTCTTGAAAGTGCAAGTGATATATGGAATGCTTTGGAGGAGCATTTCCAAAACATTCCTTACTTTTCTTTCTTTTAGCAAACATCTTTTTCTCCTCTAAAGCTACTTATTATCTTAACGTCCTTCTTCTATTCCTTTACTTGCAATGTTCGACACTCCAAACCTTTGTGACTTCATGCTTCCTTCATCCATTATCTTCAAGGAAAATTGTCTTGTATTATATACATCCTCGTATTTTGGTTCTACCAATATTATTGCTTTTGCTTTGACATTATCTGCATCCTTCTAAACCTCTCTATTTTTCCTATCACAGTGCTTAATTGGTAAAGGGGTGCATAGAGATGCACAGTCGGCCAATGCATTGTCAAAAAATTGGTGCACATGTAGTGCGCAAGGGTATGCTCACACTTGTCCTTTGATTGAATTTAACCACACGTTTCAAGGGGTTTTTACAGGGTTTCAAAGGGTTTGGGAGGGTTGGAACATTTAGATGAACCCTCTCTATCTGCACATTTTGGAGAATTCAAGGTGCTAATAGAGACTATTCAAGAACCAAGGGAGAAAGAAGGAAAGTGTGTTGCACCCACGAATTCTATGTGCTTTAATTAAGATAGAAGATTACATATGTTTTCCTTTTCGGGAACAAGACAAAAGTACTCACTCTGGGCAACATTCTAGGACAAAAGTACACACAAGTACAACCAAGTATTTCCAAGTATTTCCAAGTATTTTTGTAGTCAACTTTTGTGCTGCTTCTTCACATTAGCTAAGTGGCTTGCTCTTCGGCACCCTTGTAGTGAAGCCTCCAATAAGGTTGAATTTCTAATCACTTCCAATCAATGTGCAACACCTCCTTGGTAATACCCTGGCCGCACCTTTGTTGCCTTCTTTCTTGAATGAACTTGACCTGCAATACACAAGAGAGCATACAACACTCTCTTCACTCTTCCTTGGCTCTCATGTTCTACACTAACTATCGAAGAGTCTTTGCACACTCTTGTGTATCTCTCTCTATTTTCTTGGTGAATGTCTTTTCTCATATATTCCTTTCTCTTGTATTTTGACTCCTATGGATATGCTCAATTTTCTTCGCTTGAATTCTCATGTGCATCTTAGCCTTGGTTGTGTAGCCCACTTTCTCACTCCTTGGCGCACACATCTCCCAAGCCTTGTATTTTTAAAGATGTTTTTCTCCTACTTTGCTTCAAGATCTTCCCACCAAGGTATTCTTACATACACTTAATATCCTATTTTGTCCTATAGTGACATTAGATCAGTACTTTGATCAAATTTTAATGGGGACCACATAAGCTCTTTTGTTTTTTACGTAATTTTGCTACACAAACATTTTGAATATTTTCATTGAAATCATCCTTTTATTAGTGGTAGAATCATTGTTTCCTCAAAAACATCTTCTTCAAAGGTATCTTATTTTTTCTATTGTTTACGTCTTTAGTTTTTTTTCTTCTTGAATATATTCATCTTCTTGTTATTCTTGATACTAGGTTTGTATTTTCGTCTCCATGGGTTGTAGAAAAAACATCCTCTTCATGTACTTCAACAACTTCATGTGCCAAATCAACATTTTATTTTCTTTTTCTAGGCTCTCTACCTTTTCAAGCCCTTCTTTAGATCTAATTATTACGTCAAAGCCCATGGAAGTTTCTAGAGTTCAAGGACTATGGAAGAAAATGAAAATCACAAGGAAGAAGCAGAATCTTGGAGAACAACACAATGTTAATTGTATTACCAAGTGAACGTATAAAGATAAGTGACTCGTTAAGGTTATCGACATATATACAAGTCAGGGAAAAAAGTGTCTTCGTGGTCCAAAATGTGTTCACACGTATCACTACCGAAATCAATCAACAAATTGCCCCTTGAAGTCCTCAATGATTGCAATCCTATCATGCACATAATCTTATATAGTGTAATGTCATAGCAGCACTTTGTAAGGGATGCTTAGCTAGACTTTAATCAGGTCGGTTTGGGTGTTTGAATGCAAAACCTATCGATTAGTACATGATCCTGTCAATCACTATGTTGAAGACCATTTGGATAATAGATTTCGAGCCTAAGTCACTCATATCCAAGATGAGCATGCTCCTACCTAGACTATGTAAAAAGTGAGGTAAACTAGATATCTCATCAAAAATTGGGATGTCACACTGTGAAGACCATCTACTTCTAGAGAGAAAATATAATAATATCTGATTTGACGGTGGCTATATTGTATCAAGTCTTATGAAGTCTAAACCTTCTAAGAATGAGCATGTCCGCATATCCATCACTTGAGATTTGAAGAACTAATCATCGACATGTGGAAGCAAAATCACAAGAATGGAGGTTGGCTCTTCTTTAAGGAGATGCCAAGGTAGCAACGAAGCATGGAAAGAGGACCAAAGGATGGAGAATGGCTCTTCCCTTGGACAATGGAAGGATGTAGCTTAATTGGGAGATAAGTATTTTCTATGTTGATGTTTTCATTTCTATTGCTTGGATGAGGAACACAAAGGATGGAGAATGGCTCTTCCCTTGGACAATGGAAGGACGTAGCTTAATTGGGAGATAAGTATTTTCTATGTTGATGTTTTCATTTATGTTGGAGCAAGTCTATGACAAGCCTAAGTATTGGCTTGAGTCTCACAAAGTCATAGGAGAAGCTTTAAAGTGAAGACAATGTATGAAGATTGAAGAGTTCACTTGTGAACTATCTCTTGTAACTCTTTGAACATTTACTTGATGTAAAAGTGAAGAATAAAAAGTGGTTGAATCCACTTGATGATTAGGAAAAGAGAACTACACAAACTCATAATTGAGTTAGTTAGAATCCATCACTAGAAATAAGGAAAAGTGATTTAGATGAGCTTCAATTCAAATTCAAATGTTGGCTCCAACTCTCACTATATATACATGTACCTTTTAGTCACATTTAGAGAGCCTCAATCTTCAGAGATTATAGCAAGATCAGTGTGTGATCTCAAGGCACACTCACACTAAGTCATTGTACTTTCCACTCAATATAGAATTGATTTCATGATCATTTATTGCCATATTGTCAAGTCTATTTGTATGAACTTTTCTCTGTCACAATCTCTTAGTTTTTAGTCATCTTGTAGAGCAGATTTCTCTAAGCATGGTTCATCTTTTTCAGAGCTTTAACTTGGTATTGGTAGCTCTCTAAGTGTACTATTATATTTGAGAGTTTCATCTCAATTGGATCTGTGTACTGTGAGCAATGAACATTTGAGCTTGACTATGTATAGATATCTACTGCTTCCTAAAAAGTCGGGTTGACATAGGTGAATTGCTAAATTCATTTCTCATCATATGGTTCATCATTTTCAGTGAAATAACTTGTAATAGGTTGCTCTGCTTCCTAGTTAGATCTTTTAAAATATCTTTAGCCAATTTTGATGAGAGGAGGAGTACTGAGTAAAACACTGAGTGTCATAGTTCAAAAATAGAAGGTTTGAGCTAGTTGACTTTTAGTCAAACTTATCTCTCTTGATTCAATTTTTTGCAAGTGATATTCAAAGGTACATAGGCTCTCAAATATACTCATTGGCTAGCTAAAAGGGCCCAAAACACTTCTTTGGAGTTTATTTGGCTGGTGTAGTGCAAGGATTTTGCAGCACCACTTCATCTTCAAGAACATATCAATCCATCTCTTGATAGTGGTATCAGAGCAAGTATGACAGATGGATTCCCTTCATCAATTGACAAATTGGATAGAGCTAATTACTCCGTTTGGTCATTAAGGATGGAAGCTTATCTCCAAGGCAAGAATCTATATGGTTATGTGGCTGGAGATGAAATTATGCCTACATTCAGAAACAAGAGTCAACCAACACATGAAGAGCAGGAGAGACTAAGTACATTGCATTCCAAGGATGCATTAGCAAGGTCTTATCTTCTCAACTCTATCTCTGATTTTTCTTTTTTTACCTCATATCGAAAGTTGTAAAACATCTCAAGAAGTGTGGAATGCACTTGAAGCCTTCTTCTTGTCAAGTACTAAAGCAAGAACGCATCAACTATGGTTGGACTTCACAACCCTTAAGAAAGCTCCCAAGCAAAATGTGACTGACTTTGTCACAAAAATCAAGAACATAGCTGATCAGTTAGGAAGTATTTGAGAAGTAATAGATGAGGAGCAGATTGTAAGGCAAGTCATCAATGACATAAAGGTAGATGACAAGTGGACTTTCACCACAGCAATGGATTTGTACATGGATATGCATGTACTAGACCAACACTCTAATTGGACAATTACTCACTCAAGAGGCCAAACTCATGAAGAATGGAGAAGGCTCCAAAGGTAATCAATCTTTAGTTTTATACACTGATAAAAGCAAGACTAAAGATTATAAAGGGAAGGCAAAGAAATTAGATGATGAAGCAGGTATGCATCAAGTTAACTATGCAGGTAGAGGAAGACATGGCAAAGGTAGAGGAAGACGTTGCAGATGTAGAGGAAGCAAGGGGAGATCTCAAGACCCTAATCCTTGTTCTATTTGTGGACTAACCAATCATACAACTGGAAATTGTTTTAGGAATTCCAAGAATTAAAGAGGCAAAAGATACAATGGAGGAGGATATGGCTACTCAAGAGGAAGATTCAACAATGGCTATCATAACAACTACAATCCCGCAACCTATCAAGGAAGCTACAAAGGAAGAAGAAATTTCAATAACTACAAAGAGGACTCAAATAAAAAAGACTCATTATTAATCATGAACATGGCAATGCCCCAAGGTAAATCTGATGAGCATGTTTTCTACATAGATTCAGGTTGTTCCAATCATGTGGTAGGAAATGTGGCCCTCCTATCAGATCTAAAAGATCGAACGAACAAGCATGCGCTACAAACAAGAGATTATACAAGACACCTTGTGGAGAAAATAGGAAATGTCAAAGCACCTGATGGAAACATCAACCTACTTAGTAAGGTACTCTATGTCCCTAACATTACAAAGAATTTGATAAGTGTTGGGCATATAGTAGAGAAAGGGTTGCAAGTCAGGTTCACAAGAGGAGGAGCATATGTTGAGGATCCTAGCCAAGGTTTCAAAAGAATTGCAAAGGGAGAAAAAACAGGTAGATTATTCACATTTGAGTTGCAAGACACAAGGAACATAGCTCTTTTCAATTATGGTAATCAAACACTCACAGAATTGGAGGTATGGCACAAAAGGTTAGCACATATTGGTGAAAGATAGCCAAAACAAATATGTAGAGACCAAAGTGTACTTGGACTTCCTAACTTTTCTTTGATGACCATAAAATTAACGTAGACCTTGCAAAAGATAAGTAGCGAGAGGTGCTCCTCCTATCATCAAAAGATAAGTAGCGAGAGGTGCATCAGAGTATATCTTGATATCCAAGTCAGATGTAAATGGATAAAAAAGTCCGTCATTTATGGTGCCCTTCAGATACTTTAAGATCCTTTTGGCAGCTTCCATGTGAGGCTTTCTTGGTGTATGCATGAATCGACTCAATGTACTTACTTCAAAGCATATATCCACTCTTGTTACAGTTGCATAATTGAGACTCCCAACAAGACTTTGGTAACCTATGATGTCTTCAAGCAACTCCCCTTCATGAGCACTGAGTTTGTGATTCAACTCCATAGGTGTACCTGTAGTTTTTGTATTCTCCATCTTGAACTTAGTTAACATGTCATGGATGTACTTTCTCTGAGTAATGAAAACACCAAAATTTGAATATATAAGCTCTAAACCAAGAAGATAAGTCAACAATCCAAGGTCACTAATTTTAAATTCTTCCCTCATCTCAGTGTTGATCTTCTTGATGCCATTGGCATCATTCCATGTAACAATGGTATCATCCACATAAACACATAGATAAATAACCTCTGAATTATTCCTCTTAATGAACAAAGAAATGTCTTCTTTGCTTGGTGTAAATTCTTGATCGTGCAAGTATGTAACAAGCCTATGGTTCCAAGCTCCTGGAGCTTGCTTTAAACCATATAATGCCTTCCTTAATTTACATACGTAATCAGGTTTGTCTTTGTCTTCATATCCTGTGGTTGAGCCATGTAGACCTCTTTCGAGATCCATCCATTACGAAATGCATTTTTAACATCTAATTGGTACAAGCTCCAATTCTTTGAAGCAGCAATACTTACTAAGACTCTGATAGTTGGCATCTTAGCCACTGGTGAGAAGGTCTCCTCATAAACCTCTCCATGGGTTTGAGCAAAACCCTTTGCTACTAGCCTTTCTTTATACCTATTGATTGTGCCACCTGAACTCTTTTTCACTTTGTAAATCCACTTGGATCTTATCATCTTCATGGATGGTTTCTTGGGAACCAAATCCCAAGTGCTATTCTCTTGAACTGCTTCAATTTTCTCCTGCATATCTTCTCTCCATTATTCCTTCTTATTAGCTTCTTCAAATGTAGATGGTTCCTCTGACATAGACTCTCTAGTCATATAAATAGAATGCTTGGTGACTAGTGATGTGTCATAGCCATACCTTATAGGTTTCTTGCTTTCCCTTTGAGATCTTCTAAGTCCTTGATTGGATGACTCTAGAATGTCTTTCAATTTTTTAACCTTTACTTTGACCTTTGACTTGCAAGCTTTGACTTCTTCAAGATTGATTTTTTTCTTCATCCTCTAAATTGATATCTTCAGATGTATATGGTTCTTCCTTAGTCAGATTTGGAAATCATTTTCCAAATCATAGGGTAGCTTTATTTTTATGCAATCATCCTCAAACCAATAGTTCTTTTCATAAAATACCACATTCCTACTGGTTGTAAATCCTTTGTTAGTGGGATTGTATAACCTATATCCTTTCTAATTCTGATCATAGCCAATAAATATGCATCTTTCAACCTTTCGATCAAGCTTTCCCCTAATCTAAGAAGGGATGTGTGCATAAGCAATGCACCCAAAGATCGTACAATGGCCCAATGTAGGTCTCTTGCCATTTCATGCTTCATAAGGTGTCATCCCATCTACAGACTTGGATGGAAGCCTATTGATTCGGTAACTAGCAGTGGAAACAACCTCTACCCATAGATAATTAGGGAGTTTTTTCTCATTCAACTTTGATCTTGTAGCCTCTACTATTAAACTATTTCTTCTCTCTGCCACTCCATCCTATCCAGGAGTGTACCTTGTTGTAATCTCTCTCTTTATGTCTCTGTCCTATAAGGAGTCAAGCTCATGTGAGAAATACTCACCACCTCCATCAGATCTGAGCTTCAAATGTTTACTTGTTTGATTCTCAACCAATGCCAAATACTTCTTCAAACAAGTGAAGACTTCATCTTTATGCTTCATAAAATAAAGTATTGTCCACCTACTATAGTCATCTATAAATGAAACATAATACCTTAACCCTAAAATTGATGGCTCTCTGCTAGGACCCCACACATATGTGTGTACAAGCTCCAAGTAATCTTCATACATGTACCCTCTTTTGTTGAATGGTTCCCTATGTGACTTGCCAGATTGGGTGGCATGATCCACATTTGTTAATCATGTGTTGCTTGGAAACATTCGGGATGCCAAGCACACTCTGATCCCTTCATATTTGCTTCAATGTTCTTTCACCTATATGACCAAGTCTCTTATGCCATATCTACAATTCATATAGGATTTGGTCCTTGTAATTGAAGAGAGCAAGGTTTCTTGTATCTTCAGCTTCAAAGGTAAACATTCTACCAGATTTCTAACCTTTTGCAATCCTCTTGAAGACTTATTGAGGGTCCTCCACATATGCTCCATGTCTTGTGAATCTAAGCTATAAACCCTTCTCAACAATCTATCCAACACTCATTAGATTTTGGTTATTGTTGGCACATACAACACTCTGCTCAAAAGGTCCATATTACCATTAGATGCTTTAACATTTCCATTTTTCTTTAATAAGTTCCTAGTTTCATCACCTGTTTGGACTTTATGCTTCCCTTTAGGTTCTTCAAGTTCAGACAATAGTGCTACATTGCCAGCTACATGATTGGAACAACCAGAATCAATATAGAATAGGTATTCATCATCTTTGCCTTTCTTGGGCTATCATATTCATTAGCAATAGAGAATCCTCTTGGTCATCTGTATAATTGTTGTAGTCTCTCCTTCCTCTAAAGCCTCCTTGATAGCTGTTGTTGAAGCCTTGGTTGTAGTTGTGATGGTAGTTGTTTCCTCCATTATTGAACCTACCTCTTGATTGTCCATAGCCTCCTCTATGCAAGCCTCTTCCTCTAATTATTTGTATTCCTAAACCATTAATCTCTGGTATTATTGGTCAATCCACAAATGTTGCAAGGTGAAGAATTATATGGTCTACCCCCATCTTCTTCATTCTTCTTACCTTTTCCTTTATCTTTATTCCTATTCTTATCTGTGTAAAGGGTAGAAGATTGATTATCTCTAGAAATAGCTTTGTCTCATGTGTGAAGAGTTGCCCCATCAATGTATTGAGGTCAACTATCTACATGTCCATATATAGGTCCATTGTTGTGGTGAAAGGCTCCCATTTTTCATCAGACTTGATGCCATTTATGATCTTCCTTACTATCTATTGTTCTTCTATTTCTTCTCCAAGACTCCCAAGTTGGTCAGCTTCAACCTTCATCTTGGTCACATAATCAGCTACACTTTGCTTTGGTTACTTCTTCAAGGTTGTGAAGTCCATCCAAAGCTGGTTCTTTTCTGGTCCTTGTATTTGATGAGAAGTATGAAGATTGCACATCCCAAGTCTCTTGGGAAGTCTTACAACTCCTAACATGAGGCAAGAAAAATGAGAGATTGAATTGAGTATGTAAGACCTGGCTAGAGCATCCTTTGCAAACCATGCAACTAGTCTCTCTTGCTCCTCTTTTGTAGGTTGATTTTTGCTTCTAAAGGTTGGTATTTCTTCATCTCTAGAGATGTATCCATACAAGATTCTTCCTAGGAGGTAAGCCTTTATCCTTAGGGACCATGCTGGATAATTTCCCTGTCCAATTTATCAATGAATGATGGAAATTCATCTCCCAGTTTACCTTGATGTTGCTTTGATACCACTATTGGAGGAGATAGTGGACACCTTCGAGAGATGAGATGGTGTTGCGAATTCCTCCTTCACACCAGCCAAAGTTGAGTTGAAGACTTGTAGAGTAGACCCCTATATCTTTCCAAGAAGTACAACTAATCACCTAAGTGCTTTCGAAGATGATTCTCAAATCATTGGATCAAAACAGATAACATTGACATTGACCTTGAATCAAAAACTTTCTATTTTGGTCATTATACTAACCTAGAGAAATGAGCATTTCTCCTTCTTTGCTTAAAATTGGACAAAATACTTTTGGGAGTATGTAATTAACTTAGATAGCTAACTTCCATAAGTTATTTCACTCAAAATGATCAACTAGGCAAGGATAATGATCTTAAGAAAGTCTGGGTGTATCCCTATTTTAGGAGCTGAATAGGTAGTAGACCAAAGAGCAATAATTCAAAGATTTCTTGAAAATGGCTAAATCAATCAAGATGAAAATTTTTAGCATATAATTAAACTCTCTAATGAATCTATAGAAATTAAATTACTCCAAATGATTAAGTACACGTTGAGAAATAGCTCTTAGAAATTAACTATTCTGAGTAGCACTTGACGGAGTAGAGACAAGAGAACATGATCAACATGTATGTATTAATGCACAGAAAATAGAATGATATTGGCAATGAATGATTGCACAATATGAGGGCATTTGTAGAGCTATAGTGTGAGCTCAATACCCAAGTAGAATCCCTCTGAAAACTCTTCCAAATCGGGCTCTATTGCACGTGACTTTTTGAGTCACTTTTATAGCTAAAGTTGGAGCCAATTTTCAACTTTTGAATTTCAAATTTTACCAAAAAATGTACCTAAAGTTTAGGACTGCCTTTCTCATCAATTCTCCACCAAAAATCTCGTAATTGATCCTCCAAAATCCATCTGAATGTAAGTTCTTTTTTACATATGCACTTTTACAAGGAGTAAAACCAAACTTTAATAAATGGGTATTCATATGTGCCTTCATGTGTGTATAAGGAAGTGAATAGCTAATTGTCCAAGTATGTATGCTTGGATCTACTTGCATAAACAATAAAAAGTTCCATGAAATGGATGTTTAATCCTTGAAATTCCCTAAATAAGCTATAAAGTTCAAAATTATGTGTTCAAAGTAGCATTATTATTGGATCAATCATCAAAAGATTCTTTGACTTTAAAAATAACTTTGATTGTCAAAATATGTATAAATTACCCTAGTAACATCTAAAGATTGACCAATAATAATAAATCTTGTATCAAACTCAAGAACAAGAATCAATATCACATAAATGAAAGTTCAAGTCAAACTTTCATAGTGGAATGGGAAACCATACCCTAAAGGTGATATTTATCCTCTAGTTTGATACTCGAGAAATGAACACAACTAAATCAGTAAAGCTTCTGCATATTGTTTGAAAGTCTAAGACTTTCTTTCAAATATCCTTTCTGCATCACAAACAATTGCAAGATGAATCATTTGCTCAAGTTGTTTGATTCCCTAGAGTGAATCTCAAGTTCTCGGAGAACAACATTCTCCCAAATAGTGAGAATGAAATTCCTCAAACTCATTAGACAACAAGTAGTTCCCATCAAAGAGACCCTAAGGACAAAGTTTAAGTCTTTATTTTTATCTCAAGGTCAACTAGACTTGATCAAGAATGACTTTCCAAGAACTTGTGATTGGAACAAATCTAAAGTTTTCCCAAGTATTGGCACTTAAATTCCTTTTGGGAAATTTTCACTCAAGTTCCATTTATCCAATGGAAAGTGTGAAATGAGTAAGCTATTCCAAGTCTGAACAAAGTAAATATTCAAAGTATGTAGTCTGCAACTGTGATGATAGTAATTAAGTATGTGGAGGGTATAATGAGAAATTTTACCTATCCTTAAAGGGATTTCTTAAATATGAGATCCAAAAAGCATGGGTAGATACTTAGACTTAAGCAGTAGAGAGATTCTTGAAAAATCCTCAAGGTAGCTACTTAAAGCTTTAGCTAGAAAGGAATCTAAAGACAAGAAGTAAACAACTCTTATCACTACAAAATTGATCAAGTATAACCAATCAGACTTGAATTGGGAAAATTCAAGAAATTGGAATAATAATTGGTTTTTCTTTTGAAAACCCCAGCAAAGAAGAATGGATATTCTATCAAAGGTTTTCAAGTTTCCAAGATAAAAGCACAAGATTGTGAAACGATCATGTGAAGGAACCAAAACTTAGAGTATCAAGCTAGAGATAATGCCTAAAATTTCAAAATTCTTTTAAAGAATGGAAGAGAGAAGGTACTCTATCAAGATATGTTTTGAATTTAGGATAAGTATCACTCACACATTAATGTGAATATAAAATAGGGTGGTATGGGACACCTGATTTCATACTCTAATTGATGTAGGAAAGATGGTATGGGACATCAGACTGTGAGATGATAATTATCTTTTAGTCCTAGAATAAATATTGAAGTTAGATCTGATTCTCAAGGGAATTAATGACTTCAAAAGAGATACATCAATATGAAGGAAGCAAAAGATATGAAGTTGGTAACTTTGAAGATACTTCAAGATCAAGGAAGTAGAAGATATGAAGCTGGTAACTTCGAAGATCTTCTTTTTCAAATAGAGACTTGTTCTTATTTGAATTATGAAACGCTTCAAGATTAAGTGTTGTTTGATAAGAAATATTTGTTACATTTCTAAAGAACGACCTTGACATTGAAATGATCCTTTCAAATAAGGAATAGATTGACTAATTCAAGAACCATATTCCCAATGTAACTTGGTAAATTCAATCCTTTTACTCAAAGCAATGCTCAAGAATTGCATTTCTAGTAAGCAGTCATAGAGATTAAATATAGGCATGAACTTAGTCTCAAGTGAAGCATTATTTGAGTAAAAAACTCATCAATAGAAACTCAGTGGGTTGACACATTGATGTTTGATACCACAATAGTATCTTGTGGTTGGATGATGTTTTAGATTTTCTCTAAATCTTTTTTAGAATCCAATTTATTTCTCTAAAGATAGTAAAAATGCTTCATTACCTTGTTGAAACAAATCTTTGAAAAGTTAAAGTCTTGAGTCTTCTAGACTTTGACTCATAGCAAGTTTATGTCTCTTCGAAGTTTGAATTGGTTGAACAGAGTTTTGGTTCTTTCTTTCCACTTTCCCAATCCTTTGGATTTTGACTCAAATATGGTTCTGGTTCTTTTCACAAAAGTCAAGGGTTAGCCGGTTAGAACCAAGTAACTAAATTAAACATTCCAAATAGATATTTTGTACAAGAACTTATTCACTCTTCAAAAGATGGCAAGTCCAAGATTGACTTATTCATTTGAGTTTGCTTCCAGTTTCTAGCATAACTCTCATGACTTTCTAGAATTCAGTACACTCTAGAATAGTGAAGTTAGGAATTACTCATAAGATTGACAATTCCCAAACTTTTTTAGCTAAAGTCTTTGAGAAAAGGTATCTTAAGTTCGACGGTTTTCATTTTGAATTTGACTTGGTCAAGATATAGTAAGGTTGAACCAAAGTAAGTGGAAAACTTTCTCCTACAGTTTACATAGGATTTTCAAGCCCATTAGGACAAAGTAGTCCTCAAGATGGGGGAAAAAATCAAGTAACTATTGGATGTGTCATTCTTCATAATAGCATCACATTCTTATTACATAGTAGCCATCCATTTCTTTTTAATTTTGTGTTTAATCAAAAGAAATAGGCCCATTCGTAGCATAAACACTAGAGAAATCCATTACATAATCATCTGATGAAAAAGAAGCATTATCAGAACTTGAATGAGTATGACATGTCTAAGGTGAATCTAACTTGCTTCCCTCAAGATTTGGACCAATCATTTAGGCATAGTTTTTTCCTCTTCTATGTTAGCTCCCTTATCAATAAGTGTATCATGTAAATCTACATCAATAATGGAATGATACCCATCATCATTTGAAACCTATAAAGCCTAAGAAATTTCCTCACTAGGATCACGACTTGATTGAATGTCCTAAACACCTCTAAAAAGAGGTAGTAAAGTATCATACACATCCTTTGAGCTAATTAATAACTCTATTATCTAAGTTTCTATGTTGTTTGTCAAGCACTAATGCATATAATCAACAACCAAAAACATGTGGGAAGTAGATGGCTTTTGACTATGCCAAATTGTTGATATATTTCAATAGTGATGTGTGTGAACTTTTTTAGGACCGTGTTGGCAGTAGTCAAGGAACCGAAGGAGTCACAAGACAAGGAAGCCTACGAAGGGAGTTGGAGCGAAGAGACAACACAAGCAGACACAGTAGTCAAAGAAGATCTGGCAAGTAGGCCATTTAAATTTTTCAGGCATCAAAGATTTGGGCACACAAGAAGAAGGAGCAAGTAGGGAGCTCCAGGAAATGTATGTCAAAATGTTAGAAGAAACCCCTACAAAAATAGTGATTTTCATCAATAAAAACCATTGTAAATACCATTTCACATTTTTGTAGCTCCATTTTGTGCAAGCCAAGGAGTCCTTGAGCTTGAGGAGCTTTAGAAGTACCTACCTATCAGTTTTCACATTTTTTAGACTCCGTTTGAACCTCCAAATAGGGTACAGAACCTAATTTTTAACTAGGCCGGACACTAGGTCTGGACAAGGCCAAAACCTAGTCAAAAACTATAAATAGAGCTAGAGAGCTCATTTTTGAGGTGAGCTTGTAACTGAATTGAACTTGTATGAGCTTTTTGAAAGTAATCTAAGAACTCCATTGCTTCTCACTCTTTGTCTTGTCGTGTGTGCACGTGTGCGCGTGTGCGTGTGTATGTGTGTGCATGTTAGTGTGCTTCTCACTCACGCACTTGTGCCTTCACTTGCTTGAGGTCATCATACCATCCTCACGTCTTCCCAGATTGACATTAAAGGAGGTGCTACTCATCACTGAGCTACACCAAATTTTGGCGCCGTTGCCGGGGATCGAGCTTTGAGGACGAGCGTGTGATGGTAAGACGTAGAGTTGACACGTTGGAGTCATAGGTATTTTCTTCACTTTTATCTATTTTCTTTTGTTTTTCTCATCACCATCATCATCCTCACCATCTCCCACATCCATCTCCATCATCGCGAAAAATTTCAGTTTTTGGTCATATCATCCCACCCATACCATTTCCCTCATTTCGCTTGTGAGAGAGAGCGAAAGAGCGTTTGTGTGCTTGTGATTTTTTGTGTTTTTTGAGATTTTCTGCAGGAGTCAATATCCCCAGCAGCTGCACCAGCTTCAACAGGTAAAAGATTTGATTGTGCAGGTCCGGAGGCGTTGACCTCTGTCAATCGCGACCGACAGAAAAAATGGTCTTTTTGCTAAACAAAGTACATAATCATGATCTACATGCCTAGAGCTTCCCAAATGTGTGCTTGAAATTTTAAAATTCCTCAGATTTCTCTCAATCACGATCGCTCTGTCAATCGCGATCGACAAACCATGACGGACACATGCTGACGGCTCTGTCAATCGTGACCGACACGTCAATCGTGACCGACAGAGTCAACGACCGAATGACCACGACTGATAGAACCTACACGTGACATGTGTCACCAGTCAATCGCGACTGACAGCCCCGACGGACCTGTCAATCGCGACCGACACAGTCAACAATTGCTTGACCACGACGGACAGACCCTCGCGAAGGACTTGTCAATCGTGATCGACCCATCAATCACGACTGACAGAGTCAACGACCCTTTGACCACGACCGACTGAAAATCCGGGCCACGTGTCAATCGCGATTGACCTATCAATCGCGACTGACAGCCACGACGGACCTGTCAATCACGACCGACACGTCGATCGTGATTGACCTATCAATCGCAACTGACAGAGCTTGCGAACACGATTGAAGGGCAAATTTGGCCAATTTTTTAGGGCAAAAAATAGTGGACTATTCTTGACAAATTGTGGGACAAATACTAGGGTTCATCATTGCATTGTGAGGCCATTACACAAAGTATTTCGAGAAGTCTTGTTTGCCTGCTAACTTGTTTAAAATCTTGATTTGGCCCCAAAACCCTGAGTGGACATAACTTCCTCATACGAAATCCGATTGCGGTGATTTTTGTTTTGTTGGAAAGATCGTGGGGAATACAACCAAAACTTCCACTGGTTACGGTAGAATTAATGTCAGGATTATTAGATAGAATAATTTGAAGTTGACCATATCCCGGGGTAGGAAAAAATTGAGGGTCCCTTGGGATTGTTTTCCATAAAGGCAAAAGGCAATTGGGTCTGTGAATTACATGCATGAAAGTGATCTGTCTGTCAACTGAATTCAATTCTTGAGCTAATTGTGGACTTTTTCAGGTACTTTGAGAGCATCGAAGGGTACTTGAAGCAAGAGTAAGTGCGAGCTTGGGAACACGCTTCCTGGGCATACAAGGGCAACCAAGGGAAGAAACTTAAGGTTGGAAATTCTCAACACCCTCTGTCAATCCCTAGCATAGGCTAAGTACGGATAGAGGTTTTGGTTAATTAGGAACACGTTAAGAACTACCAAGTCCAAGAACTCTAATCACTCAAGTGCAAGTGTTAGGAGATTACAATCGCGAAGCAACCTAAGGGAAAAGAAATTAAATTGAGCGACCGCACTCAAAGTACGATAAAAATTTAAGTGTTCCTTGCGGCGAAGAGTAACTGGACAAGAAGTGACACCCTAAGGGATTAAAAAAGAACAAGTGACTAATACCAAAGAACTCAGCAACGCAAGTGTACTTGGGAAAATTTGGGATTATTCAATTGGGCTTATGAACCTTGGATCAAGTCGACACCTAGGGAGAGATAGACAAAGTCTTAGATCTTCAGAGGCTAGTATCAATCATACTGCTAGGTCTTGGGCCCAGCAGTTGAGCCATCATTCGTACTACCCTAGCTCTAAGACGAGCGAGTCTGAGATGTCCCACGGTATGGAGAGACCTACAGGAAGTTTTGGGGTGCCGTATTTACATAGGGTGGAAGGCCCTTACAAGATGCAACTCGAATACCTTAAGACCAACCGATTAGGTGCTAGCATCTATGAGGACGGCCTAGGAAGATCTGTGGTCCAGATTAAAAACCCTGATCAATCCATTGGACTAGAGCACCCAGCTGTCAAGTTTGAAAACGGAGCATACTTAGACAAGGAAGGGACAATACATGTGGTCACCAGTCATCCAGATAGGACAGATGAATTTGGGAATGTGGTCCCAGAAATGGACTTAGGTGACCTAGAGCAAGGAAACATGGGTGTAGAACCTAGAACCCCCCGAGGCAAATCTGTTCTCACTAGGATTATCACACCAGAGTGGATTCCCCAAGACAATAAGAGCAAAGATCTACTCCTGAACCGAGAGACTGATGAAGCCTTTTGGAGATATAGATCTAATCAGCCGAGTGAGGTAGGAACGATCATGATATATGAGTTAAAAGATCTTGATAGCCCAGGTAGAGTGACCTACTTAGATCACGCTTCAGAGATGATCTTTGTGGTTACAGAAAATGATAGGCATGCTTACACTTGGAAGGGTGAATTCGTTTTTCCCCAACCCAGATCAAACATGTCCTATGGTCACCCTGGAGCTGGAACATCCCAAGCTCAAGGAACTCAAAGAGACAGAAGTAGAGATAGGCCAGAAGTAAGCTTTGCCAACCTAGGGGGAAGAGAAAGAATGAGGACAGAAACACATAGAGTGGAACCTGAGGTACTTAGAGCCCCAAGGAATCAAAGAAATACGGATGAGTTCCCTCTACCAAGACCTAGAGAGCACACGAGGACTTTGAGACCGACCCAGTTAGTGAAGTCCATGAAGAACTACTTCGATGGCACTGGAGATCCATATGATCATGTGGCGGAGTTTAGGCAAGTCTTGAGAGCTGAACAAGTTGAAGATCTGTTCACCCAGTACAATGCCTTTGGTCTAACCCTTAGGAACACTGCCCTGACATGGTTTCAGCCACTAAACGAGATGCAGTTCAGGAGCATAGACCAACTTCTAGAGGCATTCATTATCGAATTCTCTAAAAGTGGCATAAGACATAACACTTCCTCGCTGATTCGCAGCTTCAAGCAAACCCCTCAAGAAACCGTGAGACTTGCTGGAAGAAGATTTAGGCAATACTTAGAGAGATGCCCTGTCCCTGAGTTACCCACGCCAGCTAAGCAAGTGGCTTTGTTCTTGGATGGATTGCTAAGTACCAAATTGAGATCATATGTGTACTTGAAGGACCCTAGGACCATAGAAGAGTGTGTACGCATGTGCATTGACATCGAGGATAACCTAGGGGAGAAATTAGAGCTCTCAAAAATCTACAAAGATACTAATAGTTCTTCTAGCCTCTCTTCCACGCAATCCACGTCTATTGAGGAATTAGCAGAGAAAGTAGCTCAAAAACTAGGTGTCTCTAGTACACAAATTCCTAGATTTGCCCTAGTAAAGAGGTGCTATACTTGCGGTGGTGACCATATGGAGAATGCATGTCCCATCATGGCTCAACCCCAAGTGAATCCTAACAGCCAATATTGCACCATAGAACGGAGATACACAAATCACACAGCACAAGATTGCCTATACAATAAGCAAGCAGTTAGACAAACCTACCCTCAGCCCTATCCACAACAGGGAAGATACCAGAACCAGTACCCCCCACAACAATATGGTAGACCGCAGCAACCCTATCAACAACCCTACCAAAACCAACAAAGGCCACATCCTGTGTTAGCTCAACAACCTCCAACCCCAGCTAATGTGATTCCTGTAAAGTATGCAGCAGCTGAGGAAAATTTGAATAGAGCTATAGTGCCAGTAACACCACTGCTCTCAGAAAGTGACCCAAGTGATCATAGCTTTGATTCTACACATATTGATAGTCCACAGGCTTACTACATGCAATCTCCTAAACATGGTGAGTCCTTCTACAGTGAAGAACCAGGCGAACCTAGTTGGGATCCAGAGTACACAAATGTAATGTACACAAACCCTAACTCTAGGCCCCAGCCTAGGCAGGTAAGACCCCCATTCCCTAGAGGACCATGCTACAGATGTCAGGGAGATCACCTCATTCGTGATTGCCCCTTACCTCCACCTACACAACCCCAGTTAGTGACAATTCAAGGCTTTTGCCAAGATTGTGGAAAGGAGCATCTCTTACGAGATTGCCCTAAGAATCCTAATAATATGCCAAAAATAACTCCAATTAACGTTATTGGCTTAGTTGTAGACTCAACAGGAAGTGTCACTTCCACTGCACCAGTGCAAGTGGTCACTAGGGCCCAGGGTTTGCAACAGAACCCAGGAATAGGTCAAGAGAAGAGTGCAGAGGTTAGTGAAACTGAGAGCATAGCCAAGAAACGGTCGAGAGCTTGGAGGGATAGTCGAGAAAGAATGAAAAGACAATGGTCTAAAAAGATGAGCGACTTAGAAGAAAGCATAAGAGAAACAAAAGCCAAAATTGTTGAACTCACCTCTCAAACAAACTCTCACATACCACCACCGCCCTCACTTCCATCACCATCTAACCCACCATTTGTCCACCTACCTCAAACCATCCCACCACCCCCTAGAGTAGGATCAGTGTTAGCTGACCCCACTCCTGAAGACATAGACATGAGGCTTAAGGCATATCAGGCCAGAATCCAAGAAGGGCCAAATGTGACGGATCATGACAAGTGCTACCCTAGAGCTGACCTAGAGATAGAGAGAACCAAGCTATGTGCGAAAATGGTGGCATTGGCTCAGACCATGTTTGAAGCCAGTCGCCTTTTCAACTACTCAGGCTCAGCTAAGACACAATTGCACTTGGATGGACTCCTAGAGAAGTTAGAGAGTATAATTGCAAGATCTGCCAAGGAAGAAAAAAATCAAGAAAGAGATGAGGCAAGCAAAAACATAAGCCATCCCCCATAGGAAGCTTATGTGCCCAATTCCACTGAACCAGACACCTCCTCTTCTATGAATAGGTTCACTCCAGAATTCCTACGAGAGATTCAAGAAGACAAATGGGCTAATGAAAGTGAAGCCCCTCCTCCCATTGAACTTGTGGATGACACGCAAGATCAATTCCCACAAGATATTCCTTCCATTTATGGAGAGCAGGAGAGCACCCAGTCCCAAGAGAGATTAGACTTTGAGTCTAATTCTTTATAGGAATTACCCCATTTCACAGGCCCATGGGAAGCCAAGTCGACCTGTATGAGAGCACCCACCGTCATGATAAGAAACGAAGACTCAGTCATACCTAGGAATACAGAAGTAGTGAAAAACACTAAAGTGCAGTGCAACCTCACTTTAGAAGAGCTACTCAAAGTTAGGCCAGAGTTATGGAAACATGTAGCCAAACAAGTACCAGAGATAGCAAAACCTCGTTCCCAGGTAGGTTCTCAAAGGACAGTGCCAGAAATTCCTCTAGACAAGATAGAAGATATGAGTGAAGGTGAAGAAGGAAACACCTATCTTCCCATTACCCATTAGGGGTACACAACCAAGGCAATTCTGGACTCAGGTGCAGGAGTTGCTATTGCTACCACTTCCCTATGGAAGCGGTGGGGCCAGCCAGCACTCAGGCCCACGAGGATGAAATTGCAAATGGCTGATGGCCACATAGAGAGGCCTTTAAGACTACTTGAAGGAATAACTCTCACTACATGTGGTGTAGAGTTTGAGCACACATTTGCTATCTGTGATTTTAGCAAGAATCATGCATACGAGATGATTTTGGGAAGACCATTTATGCGACAGTTGCAAGTGGTCCAGGATTGGGGAACCAATTCCTTGTATTTGCAACACTTAGGTGTTACGACCAAAGTCAATCTCAAATATTACTCTCATAGAGATGTCCCTCCTATCCAATGGAATCCCATCCATAGAGCTAAAGATGATACAGAGTCGGTGCACTCCATAGGATCAAGATCCTCATGGATGCATGAAGACACTCACTTATGGATGTGCAAAGTGGGAATAGAAGAGGAGAAGAGAGAAAAAGCCAGAGAAATAGGTGCAAACGAAACACATAGATCCATTCAAGACCCAGCCTATGCACCTGTAGTATTTCCTGATGAAGAATTTGAACCCCACGACTGGGCAGAAATTTTAGCAACCATGGATGTAGCCATCAATGAAGAACAATGGACACCCCACTGTGATGAGGATGGCTATGACATTTCAGTTTTCTCCATAGAGCCAATCATGGGAGATGCAGTTTTAGAAGAATGCGAACCTAGCCCTGATGCATTTAAGGATGCGAGCAACTCCGATCTAGAGTCAATCATTATGGACCCACCTTTTGCATCAGATGAAGAATACTTCTATGAAGTAGAATTTCAACCCCAGAGACACGGAGAGATAACAAATGATGTAAGGTTAGCCACACAAGTAACCCCTAAGGATGAAGGAAAGGAAAGAAAAAAGAGAGAAGTCACACCAGAAGAGGAAGAATCTTTGTTTGAGGTCCCGGAAAATTTTAAAAAGTATGAGATAGATGACAGGAGAGTCATGATAAGAATGCCTAAACGAGAGGCACAATCAGGAGAAGCCTATGATAACAAAGAAACCACCAAGAAAATAGTAGTGGCCCTAGAAGAAGGAGAGGAGAGATGCACGTACATAGGCCATGACCTAACAGAGGAAGAAGAGCATGCGTTAATAGCCTTGCTAAGAGAATACAGAGATGTATTCGCTTGGAGTTACAAGGATTTAAAGGGTGTTGATCCAGACATATGCTCACACACTATCCCCATGACCTCAGATGCCAAACCCTCCAAGCAAAAGTCATACACATATAATGATAACTATGCTGCTAAGATCAAAGAGGAGATAGATAGACTGGTAGAAGCTGGATTCATATATGAAATTGAGCACACTGAATGGGTATCCCCCATTGTTGTGGTGCCCAAGAAGAATGGCAAGCTGCGTGTATGCTTTAACTTGAAGAAGGTCAATGCAGCCACAATTCGAGATAACTATCCACTCCCTATCACAGAACATCTCTTAGAAAGAGTAGCAGGCAAGGAAGTGTACAACTTCCTTGATGGATTTTCGGGCTACAATCAAGTAGCCATAGCTCCAGAAGATCAGCATAAGACAGCTTTTGCCACAGAGTGGGGTATATTTGCCTTTCGTGCAATGCCATTTGGGCTTACCAATGCTCCTGCAACCTTTCAGAGACTGATGCGCCACGTGTTTAAAGAGTTCTTGAGGAAGAATTTGGAAGTCTATGTTGATGACCTCTGTGCTCATTCCAACATTAGACAGACACATATACCAGAACTCAGACAAATCTTTGACAAATGCAGAGAATATCAAGTCTGCTTGAGCCCAGAAAAATGTGTTTTCATGGTCAGGCAAGGCAAGATTTTAGGACACATAGTGTCAAAGAATGGCATATCCACTGATGAAGAGAAAGTAAGAGCCATAGCAGAGTTACCTAGGCCAAAGAATGTCAAGGAAGTACAAGCTTTCATGGGGCATTGTGGTTATTACCGACGGTTCATACACATGTATGCCATCATAGCAAAGCCTCTGTATGGACTTTTGACTAACTTCGAGTGGACTATTGAATGTGAAAACTCCTTCAATGAGCTTAAAAGAAGATTGTGTTCAGCACCAATCTTGACCACACCAGATTGGAATAAGCCCTTCCATGTTCATGTGGATGCATCCAATTATGATATTGGATGTGTACTTGCACAACCTACGGGTGAAGGCAATATGGATCTTCCAATTGCCTATGCTAGTAGGCAGTTGAATGCGGCTGAACAAAACTATACAGCCACTGAACGAGAGGGATTAGGCATGGTATATGCAGTTAAAAATTTTAGACACTATTTCTGTCTAGATATCAAGCTACACAACCATATGGTCAATAGTTAAGTAAATTGATCTTAGATATTCTATAGCTTAGGCTATTAGACCATAGATAATCACTTCTCACAACACTGAATCACATCTTACATCTTAAAGTATGCTAAAGAACACCGTGTGTGTAGTCACACAGTGAGGCCATAGCGAATTCGGTTCTAATCTGCCCATTGGTCTCCATTCACACCCCTCGACATTTAGTGAACTGGACGTGAATCGTGACAATTGCATGTTTAGGATTATTAGGTGTGGTTCAAGATTGATTAAAAAATTTAACCTTTATATTCTTCTTACTTGCGGGTGAGTGGAGAAGGAGCTTAGTCAATCGCAACGACAAGTCAAGATCTTGTTGACGCATACCTTTTCCCTAGTTGTTGAGGGTTGTTCTCTAGGGAACTGAGCACCTGCACGAGAAGAGGGGCATACAAGATGGAGGAGCCTTGTCACTTCCCCCCCCCCCCCCATCGACATACAAGAAGATCATCATTGCACGATCACTTCTAGTTTTGTACTTAGGATTTATTTATAAATTTTTTTTGTAAACAAAAATAAATATCACAGTGCACATCAAAGCTTTTGCATCGAACATCTTAAGGTAAAGAGTTTTCAATTTCTTTCACTTTAGTTCAAACACATATTACGATTATATCACTTGCACTTTTTGATTGTTGGCATAAAAACACATGCATATTTGCATCAATTCTATGTAGTGCTACTTTAACTGGATTCAAACATAAGTAATGGAAGTAGAGCAACATACAAACATGAAACTCTTCACATATTAAGAATTGACCTTAGAGCCTGCAAAGAAGAAATGGATGCTAAAATTATAACAATGAACCAAAAATATGAGTTTTTGTCCAGACAAAAACAAGAATTAGAACTAGCTAAATAGCGAACAAAATTGAGAGAATAATTTTCTTGTAATTTTTTTAATGAAATTTTGATTGAAGAAATTTAATGATAAATATTTAAAGATTTTGATGAATTTATATATATATTTGATTTACTGCTTGAAGATTTTTCTATGATATTTTTTCATAAAACATGTTTTCAAATTTGATGAATTTATACTTGTTTTTTATGTGATGCTTGATGACTTTTTATGAAAATTCCCCTAAATATTTTTCATGCTTGATAAATTCATTAAAAATTTATGACAAAGCTTTGCTTTCAAAATATTTGTGTGCTAATCATTGAAAATACACTATGATTTTTCATTTCCCAAAATTAGGATGCAAAATATGAAACATATATGATGAAAAATAAACTTTACTTTTTGAAAAAATAATTATGATAAAATATGTTTGATAATTATGATAAAACCTATGACTTTTTCTTGATAAGAAAAGGATTAGCTAATGATGCAAAAATTTGATTTTTTAATTATTGTCAAAAAAATGATATTATGCAAACTATATTTGTGAGAAAGTGAATAGGATAATTGCGAAACAAATGATGAATAACAATTATGATTGTTGCACAGAAAAGAGACACAAAAGAGGAGCCCCAAAATTTTCAAATTCATGAGCATAAATTTCTTCTTCAAAATCCTAGAAAATTCCCTTGAAGCTATGTAATTGCACTAGAGGAGTCCTCTACATGCATAAACCCCAAATCATTGTAATATACTTCTTGTAAAATAGTAGGAAGTTAGAGATTATTCAATAAAGTGCTGCTCTCATGTGTGAAAGGACCATTTTTAGGGCACATGTATATAAGTCACTTTGTGACTCTTTGTAAGGACTTTTTGCCATGGTGAAGAAGGAGAACTGAAATTTTGAATTTGCTTCTTCCCTGCTGATCTTCATCTTCTCTATGATCTTTTGTGTGTGTGTGAAGCTTAGAATGTGTGTGTAGGACTGTTTCTATCCCTCCCCATCACTTTTGAACTACTATAGTGTGTGTGTGAACCAATACGAGTTGTGGAGTGAGTGTGGGTGTTTCCCGCCATTCACTATTTTGGCCATAACTTGAATAGCGGTTGTCGAATTTGAGTGAAAATACCACTAATAGATGCGTCGCATCGAGAACTTCAAAAGGAACCAGCTATTGGCCATATTCAAACTTCAAAACTGGGAGAAACATTTGAATTTGTGCTTAGTACTATAAGTGGTATCGCAACAGACATTTCCACAGATTTAGTGAATTGGAGAGGTAGTTTAGTCCTTTCTCATGCATTGTAGCTCAACCACTTCACTTTCTATCATGTGTGCACATGTCCTCATACACTTGGTTCATGTGGTTCTTCGGATTGATAATTAAACGTGTGTCAATCCACCACTATACGCACTTGTGGAGCAAATGAGATTTAGTCTATTTGACCCAAGTCCCTAAGACCTCGTGACTTAGGTACACATGTTTTGGGCGCCGTTGTCGTGGAACAAACTCAACCAAGATGCCTTCGTGATGGTTATAGCTCTGGAGTGAAGGATCGTACTTGTAGAGGTGAATTCGTTTAGTGGCAAGTAGTCAGACACTACAGCACTTCTTACTTCACATCCTTGAGGTGTGTGTAATGAGTTTTTAGGTTTAGGGTTAAGAGTGAGGAGGAGAAGGAAGAGTTAGGGTTAGGTTAAAAAGAGGAGTGGAATAGGAGGAGGTTGGAATCACCAAGAAAAATCTCAAAAAATTGCAAAAATTAGTGTAGAGTAGGCTTCGGGCATCACAAACTATGAAAACCAAAAAAATTAGTTCATTTGACACAAGCACTAGAACTGGTATCGTGTGCAGACAGTGACTGGTATCGCGTGAGTGGTATCGCACCCTACAAGCTAAAAAACTACATTGTGAGCTCACACCTTAAGCAAGGCATCCCTGAAGGTAAGTTACAACAAGATTTCAATATCAAAACCACTTTAGAAACACATTTACACGTGATTAGATATGTTTTCGATATCGTAGGGCACAATAGAGAGTTGTTGGAGGGTCTTTGAGTGAGACAGAGGGTCAACAGTGAGGAGGGGTGAGAATTAAACATACTTGTGCAAAAAAATTTATGATTTGAGAGATTTTGGTTGAAGAATCACTGTCGGTCGAGTTTTGTTATCCCGATACCAAAATTCCCTAGTATCACGATACTCGCGTAGTATCGTATCGTTGCATACCACTTGAGGTATCGCGATACCATTTTTGGTATCGTATCATCAATTTGGTATTGCGATCGCAGTCAGCCACTGGTATCATATCACGGTCCACTTGGTATCGTATCATCTCGGTCATCATATCGTATCGTCGACCAAGCGGTATCATATCGTGCACATTACTGGTATCGTATCATGCACATTACTAGTATCATATCGCGTATCAGGTATCGTATCATCTGTGTTGTTAGTATCGTATCGTTCGAAATACCAGTATCATATCATGCAAAGCTTCAATATCATATTGTCAGTTGCACTAGTATCGTATCGTGAGATTTGTTGGTATCGTATCGTGCAATGCACAAGTATCATATCGTGTACGTAGCTGGTATCGTATCGCCTGACGCATTTGGTATCGTATCACGAGAAATTTTGGTATCATATCGTGCAGAGCATTAGTATCGTATCATGCAAAAAGTGGTATCGTGTCGCAAGGAATCTGGAATCGTATTGTCTGCTATTCTAGTATCGTATGGTCACAGGCAAAAGTATCGTATTGTGTTCATTATTAAGTATCGTATCGCCTTCATCGGTGGTATCGTATTGTAAGACCGGTATCACCTAGACTGGTATCACCAGTGTAGTATCATCGAGAACATTTGAAGCCTTTGGAGGGCAAAATTAGAGGCAATTGAGGAGCAATTTGTGGGATAGTGGGGAACCAAGATATCCCTAGGAGGTTGAATGAACTTGAGATTAGGATGGGTGCTAACTAGCCGAAGGAGTGTTAATTCATCAGTAGGAAGTGCAACTCAGACAAGTCATCACTCTATCTATACTAACACCTCTAGCAACTCAGAGGAAGAGATAACAATGGCTTCAGAAGACATGCAAGGTTCTATCCCTAGGGGAGACATCATGTCTAGAGTAGAGTGGGAATATCGTACCTCTCTGCAATATGTGTCCACTAATTCCCAGGAGATTCCCATCTACCTAGATGGCTTAAATAGAAGAGTAGCCAGGATGGTGAATTCCATTGATTCAGCAATAGTACCCAAACCTACAGTAAAGTATGAAGGAGGAGTGTACATGGACAAGTTGGGTCACATCTATGTGGTAACCGACCACCCAGATCGGATCAACGAGAGAGGAGGGTTGGAAGGACAAGGAAACTTGGGAAGACCGGATCCTGAAGAATTAGTAACTACACCCAGAGGTAAATCAGTAGTAACTCGAGTCTTGAGAGGAGATTCGATACCTCAAGATGATTACTTATTACAGGTCTACTTGATCCATGGATCTGACTTATTGTTACAAACTGACTCACCCACACGAGGACAAGAGGAAAGCCCAATGACCTTCTATGAGTTAAAAGATCCTAAAGAGGAGTCTAGAGTCACATACCTAGATAAGAACCAAAGAAGGTATTGGCCGGTTGATGCAATGGATAGGGTTCAATTGAAGTATATGGGGTTGCATGTATTCGCGCCGCGAGAGTAGGCAACTACCTCTCATAATCCCTTTGGGACACAACAGGAGTTAGAAAATACAATGTTGGGACAGAGAAGCCATCGGAGCATTTCCAACCAAACCCATGTACAATTCACAATGCCAGGACTGCAATCACACAATCAAACCCACCCTGGACTAGGCAACCACCATTGGCCACTAGTGAGGCCAAGGCCACCACTAGGATTGCAGCTTGGAATGCCTCCAATTAGACCAGCAATACCTGTAATGCCTAGACTACCAGAACCCATAAGAAGATTAAGACCGGGATCCAAATCAATTTGGAAAAATTGAGCAATTTTTTCAAGAATTCATTGGGGAATTCACTAGGAGAGGAATTAAACACAACTCTTCATCATTAATCCATAGCTTCAAACAAAACCCAAATGAAACTGTGAAATCTGCCACCCGAAGGTTCAATCAATATGTCGATAGATGCCCAATAACAGAAAGGCCCACTCAGCAAAAAATGATATCTCTATTCTTAGACGGGATGACTAACGATACCTTGAGAACTTTAGTCTATGTGAAGCAGCTGCAGACATTGAGCGAATGCCTTCAAGATTGTATTGACCTAGAGGACAACCTAGCTGATGATCTTAAAAGTACACCAAACCGTATGAAGTCAGAAGACACTAGAAGTACAGTGACATCCAACTCTAGTAATGTAGAGGAGTTGGCAGAGCTGGTAGCCAAGAAGTTAGGAGTGCACGGACAACAAAACTACTAGCATCCACCAATGAGAATACTCGTGCTGCAAGGATGCAGCTTATGCGGAGGAGACCATCCTACTCACATGTGTGTAAGAGGAGGAACATGCTTACCTCAAGCTTACCCTTACAATAGGCAGCCTCATCAAGGAACCGCTCTATATTGCCACATAGAACAAAAATACACTACTCATACCACAGAAAATTGTCCATTCAGTAGGCAGACACGACCCTCAAATCAACCTCAGTATAGGTTGTATGGATACCCACCTAGAGAGCCAAGAAGGGAGATTCCAAGATACAACCCCTATCCAGGACCACAAGTGGAACCTAGGCCATATGAGCAAGGGCAATATGCACAACCTTAGCCAGTGTTGGGATAGCAACCGCCATTTCCATAGAATGTGGTACCAATTAAATATGCTCAATCGGAGGAAAATTTGGAGAGATCCATAGTGCCTGCATCACCATTAGCCAGTACAGAATCAACGAACCCAGGATACGAGCAGACCCAAGGAGAATAATATCCCTATGACACCAGTATGATGGAGTACGAGCTGGTTTATGACCCACCAATACTATGGTTATGAGGGATATGATAATGTCTATGGACCAGAGTTGGAAACCCTAATGTACACTACACCCAAGGCACCAGCACCCATAAAACCACCCATCAGACCACCTATGCCTAAAGGACCATGCTATAGATGTGGAGGAGATCATTTTATAAGAGAATGCACTCGTCCATACAACCCACCATCCCCTAGAACATGGGAAGGGTATTGTAATGATTGTGGGAAGGAACACCTATTTAAAGACTGTCCAAAGAATCCCAATAAGCCTCATGACATTGCACCTATTAATGTGATAGAAGTAATTGAATCGTCAGGAAGTGACAAGGAATACACAATACCATTGAAAGCCATCACACGAGCACAAGCGAAAGGACAGGACAGAAAACGAGTAGACTCGGAGCAAGAAAAGAGTAAAACCCTAGAACCCAGAGTACAAGTAGTGGAAGACTCCAAAGACCCACTTGAGAATACCCAAACAACGAAAATCCAAAAGTGGAAGGATAGAAGGGAAAAACTCAAGGAAAAGTGGATGAAAAATAAAAATAAGGAAGACAAGAAGGACACAAGAGGCAATAAGAAACCTAAGAAGCCTAAAATTCAGGAATAAATTCACATTACACTGAAGACATTAGAACTGGACAAGCCAGGATCAATTCGAGTAGACCCAAGACCACCCGATTTAGACATGTGGTTGAAAGCTTATCAAGCTAGAATCGTGAATGGACCAAACCTAGAGCAGCATAAAAAACTTTACCCACAAGGGGAGTTAGAAAAGGAGAGACTTGCAATATGTAGAAAACTCATAGAGGTAGCTCAAGCCACTCTAGAAAAGACTATCCCTGTCCTCCTTGAGATGAGAATATCCGAGAATCAATACAATGATTTTCTTAAAACCCAGGACTAGAAACCAAAAGAGAGGGATGATAAGAAAGAACTAGTGAATACCCAGGACAAATCCGTGTCCACAGTCCCTGATTTAGAAGCTGATTGGCCAAGAGAGCTGTGGACTAGAATTTGAGAAGATCAATGGAAAAAGAATGGAGTTGCAAAACCGCCTTTTGAGGAATTAGATGTGGAAGACTATCAACCGATGCCAAATTTGGAGGAAGTATATGAAGAAGTCTCTAGGCTAGACCGAAATAGGGAGGAAGCACAGAGCATTTCCACCCTACCAAACTACACAGGAGAATATGAGGAGGAATCAATAATCTTCTGTGCTCCCACAGTACAAGGAAAAGGAAAGGAGCCTTCAGACAAGACCTCACACAATATAGCAGAACTCAAAAAGACCAAAGTACAATGTCAGTGAATTACTTCGTGTCAAACCACAATTATGGAAACAATTAGCGGGACAATTGAAGTTAGAGCAGGAGAAGAACAAAAAGGGAAGCAAGGAAAATGAAAACTCGTCTACTATACAAATTCCAGTGGATAAGGCTGGAGAATTTAGTGAAGGAGATGAGGGCAACACATGTTTACCTATCATGTACAATGGATACATGACCAAGGCCATACTAGACTCGGGAGAAGGAGTGGGCATTGCCACCAAAGGGATTTGGGAGAAATGGGGAAATCCAGCCCTGAGACCAACACGTATGAAGCTTCAATTAGAAGATGGTCATGTCGAGAAACCTTTGGGAATATTGGAAAAATTTAAATTAACCACCTGTGGAGTCGAATTTGAGCATACATTAGCTATCTGTCAATTTGGAAAGGTAAATAATTATGATATGATATTAGGATGACCTTTCATGAGACGACTCAGGGTAGTGCAAGACTGGGGAGAGACTCATTATACCTTCAACATCAAGGAACCACTACCAAGATAAAGTTGCATACATTCGCATACAAGGATGTACCCCCACTACAATGGAATCCCGTACATAAGAAAGAAGATGATTTGTCTATCCATAGTGCCGGATCAAGTGATCAATCATGGATACACGAGGATGCCCAATTATGGATGTGTAAGGAAGCAAAGAGAGAGGATAAAAAACTTCAACTATGGCCCTTAGGACATCAAAAATATCGACCCGTAGAAGACCAAATGTACATACCTCAGGATGGAGATCCTAGCCACCTTGGATGTCTGTGTAAATGAAGAAGTATTGACCATGAATGAATGTGCCGATGAAGAAGGCTATGATGTAAACTTTTACATGGTAGTCCTTCAGGAGGTAGAAGCAGGGGAAGTATTAGAAAAAGAATGGAAGGAAGAATACGAGAGCATAGAGATGGAACCGAAGTTTGATTCAGAGGAACACTATTTAGAAGTCATTCAAGCTGAGGAAAAGGGTGGAACACCCAAAGTGTTAGCAATCGAAGCAGCCCCTATAGTACGAAACCCTGAGGAAAACACGAGTAAGACCGGGCCAACCCTAGACCTATTAAAAGTTCTAGAACACTTCAAGAGATACAAAGTAGAGGAAAGGAAAATAGCCATTCAGATTCCTAAGAGAGAAGCAAGAGAAGGAGAAGCTTATGACAACAAGGAACAAACAAAAAAATCATAGTAACATTAGAAAATGGAGAAGAAAGATGCACATACATAGGAAATGATGTGTCTCTTGAGGAGGAAGTTGAATAGATAAGACTGATTCGAGACTATTGAGATGTGTTTGCATGGACCTACAAAGACCTCAAGGGTGTGGAACCCTCCATTTGTTCTGATCGAATACCAATGACACCTGATGCAAAACCATCAAAGCAACATCCCTACACATATAACAAGTCACACAGGCAAACTCGACAATAGCATAACTGAGTTCAAAACATGAGAAAATTTTAAACTTTTGCTATGTGGTCCTCTTTAAACACGTTGTTGGTATGAGCATCGATATGAGTGTCAGTATTTCTAGCTAATTATCGACGTGCATATGGACGCTCATACCGATGCCTGTATTGGCACCAATTTTTGACTCGTATACTAGGCGTTCATTTTTAACGGCTATATTGATGAACAAATGACTATTGGTATGGTTTGCGTATTTTTTTCAACCATTTTCAAGTGTCATACCGATGTTGAGGCATGACCGTCAGTATGGACAATGTCGATATGCCCCTCATATGTTGTAGTGACTCCAATTAATTCAAAAGAGTCCACATCATTAACTCCACATGATTCGAATGAATCCACATCATGCAAATCAATCCATATCATTTACTCCATAATTCAAATGAATCCACATAATTAAATCCACATAATTCAAATGAATCCACAATGTTTTCAATATGGTCTTAATCCATCAATAATGGATATCTTTAAACCATACTAAACTAGATTCAAGAATACTCTAAGTAATTCATGTGTGTCTACTCTTTTTGATACACCTCTTGCACATCATAGTTCTAAAGCATATTTAAACTTAGTAACCCCATTTCTATCAATGGGGTAACTATCTAAATCTACGTATTTAAAAAAGTTGCAATAGGAGTACTAAAATCATTTAGGTCTCTTGGCTTTTATTAAATGGTTGAGGGATAGTGGATATACATTTGGTGCAATCCACCAATACTTTCGAGTCCACTCATTTCTAGTTGATATTTTGAGACTAGGTAGCTTTGGAAAACTTTTTTTTTGTTGGCAAATGCGTTGCTTTTCCAAAATTACATAGTCTGATATAAGAATGCTCACCTTCAAAATACAATAGGATGTTGCCTACATGGAGATCATTATGCAAAATATTACAGGTGTTTAGGAATGAAATTTTTTGCAATAATCCATTCATTAGCTTCTAGATATTTGTCTTCAATGTTGATATATCTCCTTCTATGTCTTTGATACTTCTGCTTAATGGTACTTTTAAGTACTCTTTTTTAATTTTCTCTAACCATATGGCAGGTACCACCATTCCATAGTCTGAAAATGAGACATGGGCTTTTACTATGATGCCTTGCTAATGCAAGTGGACTGATTATTCCACTATGCTTGGCCTCATTCATAGCCTCATTCTCTCATGTCTATAAGTGACTACCATGTAATTTGAATAATTTTGTGGCAAAGATTTCATTGATGAACGGTTATTCTAAGTTTATGAACCATTCCATATTGTCCTTCCCCCACAAAAGCTACATCTTTGAAATGAATGGATAAATATGGAAGCAAACATAAATTACTGGATGTTTGATCTCCCATATTGACATGTATATCTTTTGCATATGGATCTACTGTTGTTGCTAGTGTTTTTTTCTCTCTGTCACTCTAGCACAATGGTAAGTACCAACGTAAGGAGATCCACTTCATAAATGTCAATCTACAAAGATGTGTGGATTGGTATGAAGACCGTGAGCAAGTGAATGCACAAGTGCGTGAGTGAGAAGCACACAAGATGCACACACATACACACACATCCATGCAGTAAGAGCAAAGAGAGGAACAATGGAAAGACTTCGATTACAAAGAAATCTCTTAAAAAGCTTCAATCTCTAATAAGCCAACCTAAAAAATGAGCTCTCTAGCTCCTCTCATAGTTTTTTGAGTAGTTCTCGCCCTGTCCATACCTAGTGCCTAGCCTAGTTAAAAATTAGGTTCCAAGGCTTATTTGGAGGCTCAAACGGAGTCTAACAATTATGAAAATTGGTAGGTAGATACTTCTAATAATCCTCAAGCTCAAGGACTCCTTCGCTTCAAGAAAATGGAGTTGCAAAAATGTGAAATGGTATTTAAATGGTTTTTAGTGATGAAAATAACTATTTTTATAGGGATTTCTTCTAGAAATTTGATGTGCTTCTTGGAGCTCACTACATGCTTTCTTTCTTGTGTGTCTACTTCTTTGATGCATTCACACATGTTGTGCTTGAACTTGAGTGCCAACACTCGCCCCCTCTTGAGTATGTCATTCTTGAAAGACCCTTATTGGAGTAGTTGTTCCATGTAGTACTTTGAGAGGTAGTGCCCATCATGTATTAACAAGGACAGTTTGCTTCCAAATGTAGCAGGGTCCATTGTCATGTTCTTCATTTTGGCATTGCTAGCCATTGCAAGTTGTAGTCCCTTTGTATGTACTCCTTCCTTTGATTCTAGTGTGATCGTTTATGTGTGAGATTTCAAAAATTTCTAGTTGCTCAAACGAGGTTTTCAATGTGTATTTTGAGCAGGTGTCAATTGTGAATCTCTTCATAGCTATTGATGTTGAACCTTGATGTCCTCTGGATCTTTGAGACATGGGTTTCATAGTTATCATGCCAAGTACTCGCAACCCATAATGAATGATGGGTAAGTTTGTTCATGCATGGGTTGAAGAAAATATGTGCCTTGTGCATGGCCTTGTAATGTGGCCTATGCATGTGTACTTGGGGAATGCATTGGAAGAAGTATGGTGTAAGAAAAATTGGTCTTGAGCTAAGTGCTCAAGGGTATGCTGACGAAGAGGTGTCCTAATCTATTATAGTTATAGTGTTGCTAAAATAGGCGATTCTTACCATGGTGAAAGGTCCATCAATAGTCATCTCCTCGTGTTGTACTCCCATCGCAGTAATTGACCCTTGGCTTGTCCTGCATTCTTGATGGATATCCTTGTTGATGGTTCATGAGTGAGATTCTTTGAGCACATAGTCCTGTCCTTGCTTTTCATTTTTTTCTTTTTCTTTTTTTTCTCTTCCTTTTTTTCTTTTTTTTTCTTTTGGAACAATGGCATAAAAAAAGAAGAAATAGGTTAATATCAATAAAATATTTTACATATGTCAAGTGTGTCTCATGTGCCTAGGATTTCTCAATTGTGTCTATGCACGGCCATGTAATGTGGCCCTATATTAATGCACAGTTTGGAAATCATGGCCGGAATGGTGCAAAAGACAAGTTTATGCCAAAGGCACATGGTTGTTGCATGTCGAGGCTTTCAATGTGCTTGCAAATGTTGATGCAGCCTTTATTGGAGGTATATATGGATCTCAATCATTCCTCTTTATAGCAATCCATTTGAGAACAGCGGTTGGCTGTGTACAAGTCATTTTTTACTTCTTCATCTTTGGTGTTGCTTAAATTTTGTATTTGAAATGTTTGGCTTTTTGGTTATGTGGATGTTACTAGTACTTTTGGCTTCCAAACCCATATCCTTTATGATTGTCTTCTATCTATTGCCAAAGAGGTGAATTGATCTTCTTTTGATCTGGATGCATGGTATTGACCCGCGCCTCTCTGTGGCTTCTTTGTGGAGAATTTTCTCATGAGGGAGATCATAGGATTCTGTGCATGTAAGAGTGCCTTGGGTACCCACATGTGTAATTGCCCTTGTTGAGCTCCAGCTAATTTCTTAGGCACCCAAATTTTTTGGATACTTTGTGGTTGAGCTCGTCCTAGTTGCTTGGTTCTTATTTTGTTATGGTTGGCCTGCTCAAGTGGAAATTGTTGTGGTGACATTGGTGGTTGCTATCCTTTTTGTACCCAGATCTGTTTCAAGCCTTGAACTTCTTTCTTCTCGAATGTTGTTTCTCTATTTGATATAGCGGTTGTCTTGTATTTTTTTGCTTGCCTTCATGGTTTAAGTATTGTGTCTGCATTAGTCCCTGAAAAAGAAGAAAGGTCTGCTCACCTTTGAGATTGTTCTTTGTTGGGGGATTCTTGGACAAGAAGGGATTTGAGTGTTTGTAGGAGAAAAGACAAGAAGAAAGATTCACACTGGAAGCCTCTGTCGATTGATTATAATAAGACAAATACAATGTTGAACCACAATACAATCCAATGCTTTTGTGCAAAATCCCACAGAGTGCTCAATTATAAAATACCAAATACCCAAGGGACTTGTTGCTACCGGCCTCCTCTGCACCAAACCTCCACCTTCTCCAAGGCTGCACTTGTGCACACCTTGCACCAAGCTTTCACTAAGGGGGAGGGATGGATACCTTCTGTTGGCATGCACACACTTCAATAGTGCCAAGCAAAGACGTCTACAAATGATTTCATGAAAGATGTTACCTTTAAGAGCACCTCATGATGATTCCCTATCCATGTGGCTAGTAAAATGGGACACGGTCGAACTTCATTGCCCAACTGAACTTCCTTCACTGGATGCCTATTTACAATGCAATCTGGTTCGTCCTAAGTTGCATCCTTAGTTACATTGTCCCACATGGTTGCGGTATCATAAGTAGGATCATCATGGATGTCTAGTGGCACTTCTTCCTCTTGAATCCATCCTGGAGGGATCTCATGAAGTGGTAATGAGTCCTCTTCTATGTTCTTAGTCTTACCTTTTAACTCTGAACTTTCCTTTTGGTTGCAATCCATAGAATCAGCTTCCTCTAATTGGTTGTATAAAGGAGATTTATTTCCCCTTCTGTGGTCTTTTACTAGCTCTCCCAGCCCAGCTACTTGAATTATTAAATCTTTTTATTCATATGCTTCCTCTCTTCCTGAGTTTGGAAAAATCCCATAGCACGCAGATGTGTCTCCCACGTGAAGCCAAGACAACATGTTCTCTTCTTCATATAAGTTGGCTTCTTCAAATAGATATGCCTCTCGTTTGTCCAACAATTCTTCTTCCATACAAATACCAATAGTCTGCATCATGCTGGTATTTCTTTGATTATCTGGTCCTTCTTCTAAGATTATCTGTTGCAACTCTTTTCCTTCTTGCTTTACCCACATTGTGTCCTTGCCCCAGTCGTGCAGCACATTGGCATGCCTTAACCAAGATCTTCCAATTAACAGGGGGAAACTTCCTTCTACCTGTGGCAGCCTTAAAACAACAAAATCCAAATAAAAAATGGTATCTTGTATCATTACTAGGCACAGGGACTACTCCCATAGGTCTTATTATGCTTTGGTCTGCTAGTGTTATAGTAAAATTTGCAGGCCTTGAAGGTTGTAGGCCAATCTTCTTCATGGTATGCTCAGGCATCAAGTTAATGCCAAAACCACCATCCACAATAACTCCTTGAAATTCATAGCATTTGATATAGACTGTGAGCCTAGGGCTCTTGTAATCTATGAGGGGTGCTTCCCTTATAATTTTACCTCTATGTGTGACAGCAACCTGGGCCACTAAACTTGTTGTGGAAGCCTCATCAATTATTTGCAAAAGATCTGACCTGAATTTCCCATCCATCTTTATTAAATAAAAAATACTAACCTCCTTTTTCATGGACTTGAGTAGTCATGAAGTTTCTGATTCCTTAATATTATGAGATCCGATGGACTTATCAAACTCCACATGAACCCTGTTGAATGCATGCCCAATGGCATCACTGGTACATATAAGATATCCGTTGTGCCTTGTGTCTACACATGTTGTGGCCTTATCTTCCGATGTCTCTTTATCTTGTTGCAAGCCATGAATTCTTGATTCCTGGCCCATATCTACTTGAGCCTTTGCTTTGCTTCTTTTATGTACCGTAAAAGTTTCAATTTCTTCCAACTACACCACCCTGGTAGATGGAGATGGAACATTGGCTTGATCTTTTATTTCTTCTTTACATACAGAAATCATTTGAATGTGGGGCCCAAATGAGGATGCTTGGTTCTTAGGACAACAATTAGTATCATGGTCTCTGGCCTATGGGCAGTTTTGGCAGAGAGGGGCATTTTCTGGTAGTGTGCACCTACTTTGATAGTGCCCACATTCTCCACATCTAAAACAAATAATTGGCCTCCTAGGCCCATTTCCAAAATTATTCCTCTGTCTAGGGTTATAATTATTACCTTGATTGGGTGCAGTCTCCATCACATTCGCTGGTGGTAGGGGTCCTTCTTGTGTCCAATATGTTATTGCAGGGATTCCTCTTGATTGGCATTCCTGGGCCTCATGACCAGTTTTCCTACAGAGTTGGAAAGTCATATTTAACATAGGACATTCACTTACTATATGACCTTGCTTGCTGCACATTGTACACCAAAATCCAGTCTTGACACCACCCCCTTGAGTTCTTGTAACTCCTGTCACAGCTGAGCCAATTCCTCAGCTTGGGCTTCTTCCTACTTTTGGAGCTTTAGTGCCTCTATCTCCCTCCTCAATTGAATAATAGCATTCTCCTCCTCCTTATGGGGCTTATTCCTTTTTAAGCCCTCCAGATCCTTCCTTAGCTAGATTACTGGATCCTCCATTTCTGTAGAATATGGTAGTTGAGAAGATGTTGCTCCATATTGTTGCCTTATCTGCTCCAGTCGTGTAGCTGTGTTGATGAATTCCTCTATTGAGGCTGTAGGCAACACTGATTCCTTGATTTTACATTGGGTGGTCATTGGAAGTGGCTTAGCTAACCATTTCTTATCAAAAACATCATGTGGAGGATCTGGCAACTTAGCCATTAGTGCCTTAGCCCTAGTGACAAACTCTGGAAATTTCTCACCTAGACCCAATCTCAAGTTTTTTAATTCCTCTATGATGATCTTTGCAGTATTTCCATGCTGAAATTGATTTTTGAATGCATCTTTCATTAAATCCCAAGTTGTAAAATGATTCTCAGCAAACTGGCTGAACCATTTATCTGCTAATCCTTCTAGAGTGGCAGGGAAGAGTATCAAAAAGGCATCCTCTCTTCCCATTAGGCCTCTAGTTTTGCATAGTGCCAAAAACCTTCTAATATGCTCATCCGGTATTCTTGAGCTACGCCTTTGAAGGAAGGAAAATTTATATTTAATCTTGATAGTAAGGTTTCCAAGTCTACCTGTCCCACCACACTCTTTACTGATGAAGTTGAAGATAGTGGACTAGAGGATCTTCTAGCAACCTTCCTTCTTGTTTGCTTGCAGGTGACCCTCAATGTCTGGGACTGGGTTGTGGTCATGGGCTATTCATAGTCCTTCTAGTATGAGATACTTGATAAGAATAGTTACCTCTTAGTCTACTGAAATAGTAATGTCGAAACTTGAGCTCTTCTACCCTTTGCACCTAGCTTCTCCTATGCTCAAATCTCCTTGGAGGTTCCCACCGTGCATGCCAAATTTTGTTGGGGGATTCTTGGACAAGAAGAGATTTGAGTGTTTGTAGGAGAAAAGGGAAAGACAAGAAGAAAGATTCACACTGGAAGCCTCTATAGATTGATTATAATAAGACAAATACAATGTTGAAGCACAATACAATCCAATGCTTCTATGCAAAATCCCACAGAGTGCTCAATTATAAAATTCCAAATACCCAAGGGACTTGTTGTTGCCGGCCTCCTTAGCACCAAACCTCCACCTTCTCCAAGCCTACACTTGTGCACACCTTGCACCAAGCTTCCACTAAGGGGGAGGGATAGATACCTTCTATCGACACGTGCACACTTCAATAAGACCTTGGGATCCTTGGGGGATTAGCTTAGCACTTCTCTGCAAACTTCCTTGGTCACTCTTCATGCACACCGTGCACTTCACTCTGTGCATTGCACACTGTGTCTCTTGCACTTCTCTCCCTTGCCTTGCTTAGACTATGCTCTCTTTGCTTAGTCTTAGGATAGTCCAAGAATAGTCCTTGCCTTCATTTGAGTGTCGATTCACGTACGCTCCTAACTGCCAAAGTGTCTTGGTCCTCCCTTGATGTCCCAAGATTGTCTTTTTAGGTGGCAGCCAACGAATCCCTCTTTTGTCCTGTAGTGATGTTAGGCTAAAACAAAAGTTTTAATTGGGGGCCATATTTTCACTTTGGCGTATGATGCCGCTTCACATGCCTTGACCTTTTGCCTTTAATTCTTCACTTTTGAACCTTAGGGAAATAAGAGGAATACCCCTGCAACCTGCATCCAACTTTCTCCACTTTAACCTTTGTGAACAATTAATTGTGCACTTTGGCCCTTGAACTTCGACACTTTGACTCTGCCTATGCTGACTTTGACCTTGATCCTATTGCCTTTGACTAGTATGAATATGAGGGGTTCAACATTCTTCCATGATTGAGTCCTTCTGGATCATAGAGCTTTTGTCACATACAACATCTGCTTCTCTTTAGGCTTAGAAGAACTAAGGGAATGTGTGACACTTGGATTTGTGATCATGCAATTTTCTAATTCTAATGTAATGCATTTTTCATGTACCCAAACTTGAAGAAGTTGACTTGTTAGGTTTAAGCTTACTACATGGTCATAGATCCAATCTTGACCCAAGAAAAGTGGTTTCCTAAGGTCCGCATCTTGACATACTAGCCTTTTGACTATCATTGGTACATCTTGAAGGTAGATGGGTAGCTCCACCTTGCCCAAACAAGGGGTTTCCACACCTCCCAATCCTATGAGATAGACTTCTATGGGATTGATGTTCAATTGCAAATCTTGGCAGTATGAAAGTCTAATTGCACTAGTTGTTGCACTTGAGTCTATCAATGCTTTCATAGTACTTACACTCTTTCCTTGTCCTACCTCTATGGTCACAAAGGAGCATCAATCAATTATTCAAGAAGTGATTGCACCTGATGTTTGACACATGGCCATGTGATATCCTGGGGCATCAAGATTGACATCTAGGCCTAATCACCCTAACTTATTTCACCTAATGTGCTCTCTGGCCTCTACGCTAACCCTTAACTCTTCTTCTTTTTGCTTCTTGGCAGCGTTTAATCTCATCGGCATATCCTCTGTAAGAGGTTCTTGATATAGTTTGACTCTACATTCACTAATATAGCTTGGCAACATATCACCCTCTAGATTGGCCAATGGAACCACACCACTGGTGGAAATTTTATTAATGATCATGGGTCCATATCCTTGTTTTCCCAGTTTATGGGCATGCTTCTTAGTGTATAAACCAACACTAGCTCTCCTTCTTTCAATCATTTATCTTTGATGTGTGCATCAAAGTATGCCTTTTGTCTTTTCTTTGTAGCGTAGATGCCTGCTACTGCTCGTGGCCTAGTCTCACCTAAGTGTTGTAGATAAAAGATCCTAGCGGACAACTCATGTCCATTCCACTCCTGTTTTTGTGCTACTTTTAAGGTTGAGATCAAGAAGTCTAATGATAGCATGACATTCTATCCAAAGACCCTCTGAAATGGGGTGGCATTGAGTACCATTTTGTCAGCAACTCTGTAAGCCCAAACAACATGATGAAGTTGTTTATTCCAATCAAAGCATTTATTATTTACCAATTTTTTCAACACATGACATAGGATCTTATTAGTGCTCTCACCTTGTCCATTAGCTTGTGGATGATAGGGGGCAGACTTCTTTTGTATCATCAAGAATCCTTGGAGAAGTTTTTCAATGACTTCGTTTAGGAAGTGCATACCTCTATCACTTACTAAGTCTATTGGTAATCCATATCTAGTGAATACATTCACAAATAAAAACTTGGCCATCATTTGAGCATCATTCTTTGTCATGGCTTTTACTTCCACCCATTTTGTAAGGTAATTTGGCTACTATAATGTGCTATGCATGGGAGTTTCTAGTTGGGGGGTTAATAGGACCTACAAATTCTATGCCCCACTTCGAGATGCATGTCCTCCCATCATTGGCCTCAAAGGCATCTCATCTTTCTTTATCGGATATTGTGCACATTGACATGTGTCACACTTTTTCACATAGGTATATGCATTCATATGAAGATTGGGCCACCAAAGTCCTGAGAATAGGATAATCTTAATTACTCGGCCAGGACTGAAGTGTCCACCTGTAACACCGCTATGTGTAGTTTCTAAGACTTTGCAATAGTGTGATTCGTGAATGCATTGTCCTAAGTAACCATCTTTGCCCCTTTGATATGGGTTGTCTCCTATTAAGGCATAGTCTTGAGCCTCTTGCTAGACTATCCCAATCTCATAAATTCTTGCTAGACCAGCCTCATTGGGTAGTGTGCTCGATCTCATAAATTCTACCAATGGAGCACTCCTTTATGGAATTAATGTGATAAAGGGTGGAATACTCCACTGGGGGTATCTCTTTGCACATTGGACAATTCTTAATCCACTCATGTATTTCTCTATCCAGCAATCCTTCATGGGCTTGTTGCAACCAACTGCTTTGTTCATCCTCCTCGACACAAAAATCTAATACACCCTCTTTATCTTGTTTGTACATACTTCCTACCAATATTTGATAGTTTTATGATTTTACAATTTCTCCTTTATTTGTTTTCACATTTTCATTTGCAGGTCTGAAGGTTAGGACAGGTACCAACTTATTTTCCCATTTAGGAACAACTTCTAAATTGAACAGATAAGCATCGGGTAGTTTGTGAGACACTCCTTGTGGTGACTCTCGTGAAGTGATGCGAGAAAGATGATCTGCCCTGAGGTGGGTCCTACCTTTCCTAGCAACCACTTCAAAATCATATTCCATTAATAAGAGGAACAATCTTACTAAGCATCTAGTATTGCAAGGTTTGTTGAACACATATAATAATCTTGATGATCAGTGAAAAAAATTAACTTGTTGGCCAAAGATAGTGTCTAAACTTCTTCACAGCATATACCATGCCTAAGCCTTCTCTTTCAGTTGTTGTATAGTTTTGTTCAACCGCATTTAGTTGTCTACTAGCATATGCTATAGGTAGATCTAGATTTCCTTCACCTATGGGTTGTGCTAGCACACATCCTATTGCATAGTTGGATGCATCTACATGGAATTGGAATGGTTTATTCCAATTAGGAGTGGTTAGTATTGGTGTTTTTCACAAACATCTCTTCAACATCATTGAAAGAATTTTCACATTCCTCGTTCCACTCAAAATTTGTTAGCAAAGTGTGGCAAACCTCTCCAACCATCTCCTCACAGTGGTATTAGAGCTATATCAACTCAACATGGGAGATGGATTTCCTTTATCCATTGATAAATTGGATCGAGGTAATTTCTCAACTTGGTCACTTAGAATGGAAGCATATCTTCAAGGATAAATCTCTATGGTTACATCTCTGGAGATGAGATGATGCCATTCCTTAGAAGCAAAGGACAGCCAACTCAAGAAGAATAAGAGAGGTTAACTACATGGTGTTCAAAGGATGTTCTAGCTAGGTCTTACATTCTTAACTCAATCTCTGTTTTTTTACGTCCACACATTAGGAGCTACAAGACCTCACAAGAGACATGGAATGTGCTTGAAGCATTCTTCTCATCAAGCACTAGAGTTAGGAAGAACCAACTCAGGATGGAATTTATCACACTCAAGAAGATGCCCAAGCAAAGTGTGACTGATTTTGTCACAAAAATAAAGGACTTAGCATATCAACTTGGAAGCATTGGAGAAGTCATTGAAGAGGAACAGATAGTGAGACAAGTAATCAATGGAATCAAAGTAGATGATAAATTGGAAGCCTTACCACATCAATGGACCAATACATGGGCATTCAAGTACCTAACTTCAACAATATCATGGGACAATTGTTCAGTGATGAGGCAAATCTCATTTCAAAAGGTAACCAATCCTCTGCCCTATACCTAGCTAAGAATAAGAGTAACGATAGCGAAGGCATGTTGGAAATGAGGTAGGCCCTTGGCTCATGTCACAGGTCCATGGTTCCATAGGTCCAGTATATACAACATAGAATCTAGCAATCTTCAATATTGACAAAACATGAACATAACACAACTTAATCATACAAATGATGAGACAAAGATAGAGTAAGAATAGACGATATGTGTAAGGTGTTACGTAAGCCATCGCTTACTCATAGTATCATATATACCAATCTTCAATGTACAATGTGGGAGCAAAACTCTCAACCACTCTATGTGATGAGAAATAGATGAATGAGTGAATGTACAAATGTAACAAACATATTCTGATGTATGGGCAGAAATCTGAATATACATGAGATGTGTGACCTTATAGGTTATAGAAGAGTGAATATGAGTGACTGAAAGAGGAAGGATCAATGTGAAAATTGATAATCAACAAGCCCTCATCTAACCTTAGGCTATGGAAGACCCTAAGTCAGATACGTGTGTGAAAAGATCACATACTTAAAAAGTAGCAAAGAATGCTAACAAGTTTGCTGCCAGAAATCCTCAAACTCATGTGAACACACCTTCTCAAACACCTCATCCAAATATGCATAAAGCATATACGTACTGTTTCTCTTGTACCTATGCCGAATAGGACTCCTTCTGATATGGATGCTACTGCCTCCATAAAATTCAAGTAGTACCTGTGTGCATAAAGAGAATATGTACCTGAATACTTAACATAAGATGTAAATCTTATGTTAACCACCATCGAATGTCTTTGACGTAGCCCGAAATCTTCATGTAGAAGAGAATCTTCAACTACAACATGTAGATGGCCGATCCTCACCATCAAGCTGCTAATGACCAAGTCTTCTTGCCATGAACAAGAGATAACCTCCTCTTCATGAGCTAGAGTGTGAGCACACCCTTCATCTTCTCCAAGAAGAAGCATTAAGAAGAACTCCATCGCTGCTCCTCAACATGCTTCAAGTTAGCACTATGGCTGCCCCATGTGCTAGAAGAAACACCACCTCTATTGAGGTCTAAGCTTCCAAAGCTTGTGTTGAACACTAGGTGAAGGATGAATAGAAGTGAGCCCAAAGTGTTTCTTATATAGTTTAGCTTCCTTGCAATAAAGTAGGATCGAAAAGCAAACGCTCCATAAAGCAATACGATCGCTATGCATTTGAGAAAGACTTTATCATCTTACGTTGATCCGTTCGCTGTCCACTAGCTTTTAATTCGAAAAGCATAGTCCGAATTATCTTTTGAACAGCACTGCTGCCTACAGGACTTGAACCCGAATCACAAGGATGGAAGGATGTTCACGTAGCCAATGCACCACGTGCCATTTCTTGTAGGGGAACTAATTGTGAGAGTTATACATCCTGTATGCTAAGCAGTTTTGACCTTATTGGGACATTGTTTCCAACAATCCCCCCTGCAATGTCACAATTGGTACAATCTGGTTTGTATCTGCAAACTGTCACAAGCTGCAAACTATTACAAGCTTCAAGCTTGTACTCTTGCATTTTGGAACTTGTTCTTCAAAAGTCTTCTTCAAAACTGAATTTGACTTTTCTTCAAAAATATGAACTTGCTGAATATGAACCATAATACTTGAGAAAATATGCAAACTAGATATCCAATAGTGTACTCATCAAGCAATCACTGCTTGACAACAAATATAGCATGAACTATCTCTTAACCTACTATCTCCTGTTTTCAAAAACCTGAAAACATACACTAGGATCCACATATTTGCATTTACCTTCCAAAAAGGTTTCTCATCATACTTCTGTTGCATCATGTAAATACACTAAACAAAATCAAGAACTGAATCCTGGAACCTGTGATTGACAACTCACAACTTAGTGTATTATGAACACTGCTGGTTCATCTCTGACTGTACTAAAGTCAAATCAACTCAACTCAATTGAAATCAACTGAAATATGAGTCAAAAAATCTATGATGTCATCATGTCTTCATCCTTTAAATCCTTCATACCTCTTTTCTTCAGAACCTGGTATAAACATATATGTGCGCACTTCTGAAATATACCTTTCTGAAATATCAAGCTTCTCTTCAATAGAACTCTAGAACCTTCTCCTGAATAGGAACATCCTAACAGGAACTTTCTCCAAACATTCTTCTTCTTCCTTCTTCTTTTAAAGATGGAATATAAAGAGAACCTGAAAAAGGAAATATAGGAATACCTGAAATAGGAATACTTGTAGGTATGACTCTGCATTCTTTTATATATGGCTGAAAATAAGTCTTCATGTTTCATCACCCCCCTGGATGATTTAACACTAGTATCCAGTATTCTTCAAATTATATCAGAATTTATGAAATCTTGGACGTCCTTCTTCATAAATCTGATCTTCAGTGATCAATACTTGTATCTGAAACAAAATCTCTGAACCCTTTTTATTAGCACTCTACACATGCCAATAGCTTTCCATGTCATTCCTCAGCTTTCCAAATTGTAGAATAAGGTTAGCTGATCCTAACATAACAAAACCTTGGTGAAAGCATTTTAGGATTCATAACCTTCTGTAACATAACAAGTATCTTCTTCTATCTCTCTACAAGACAAATCTGATAGAACCTGAATCTTTGACTTACTTCTTCCAATGTTAACAATCTTCACAAACAAAGGATAGACAATTGACACATAAAAAGATCATACAAGATCTATTCAAGATTAATTATCTCTCTTGTGTAGAATCTGCTTTTATCAAACATTCATGTCTGAATGTTTGATTTGCTACCTGAATGTCTCTAAGTGTCCATGCTTTTTAAAAAGTTGTAAAACTTTTTTGCAAACAAATCCTTCCCAAGAATCTGTAGCTCCTACTTGAAACATAAGTGGACAAACTTCTCACCTTGAGGACTCCAAAACCTGCAAGTTGATACTTCATAACTTTCATATTTTACCCGAGTGAAATGTGACAGTACCTGCTTGACTTTCTTTTGGCTAACTCCACTTCTCAATCAAGTGATAGGATCTGATGGAACACCTTTTTGAATACAAACATGTATCCAAAAATCTAGACAATCACAGAAAGTAGATTCTCCATTGACTTGTACATCAACAATCTAAATTTTTTGAAGTTTTCTGAAAATACTGAATATGAGGTAACCTTTTCCAAACATAAAACCTCAACCCAAGTCTTCAACATCTGCTACAAAAAACGCTTTTACCTTAAGAGTTAGATCAAGAAGAAATATACTTCTCTGCAACTTGTCATATACCAAGTAGCTTTGTATTGACACACCAAGAATTCTTTGAGGGAACATATAAGCTGCCTGCTTAAAAGCTTCAACTAAAACATAACTCATATACATATGAGCCAAAACATATATCTGCTGCTTTTCTTTCTCTCAATGCAATTCTTTTTCAAATCTACTAAATCATGACCAAGTGTAATGCAAAACAAGAAACTGCTTCTTCTTTAAACAAGATGTTCTTGTAGACTTGTCTTTGGATGTAGAGGATAAAATAGGAAAAGTTTATGGAAAATATATGAGAAAAGGAAGCCTTACTTTTCTTTTGGAAATGATGGACTTTCTTCTTCTGCATCTTTCTTCCACTTGATGATGATGATGTTGATCTGATTCCTTCATCTTCTCTAAACCATTGTTCTTCCTTGAATTTGAAGTAGTCTTCTCTTCATCAAGTCTGGGTCTTCAAATAATACTTTTGTAAAGTATTTGCATACTCTTCCAAAAATATTCGGTTGTTAACAGATCATCAACTTCATACTCCACACAGATGAATACACATGTAACTGAATCGTCTAATTCTCAAATCTCTACTCATCTAGATTAAGTGCGTATGTCAAATGTCAAATGTTAGAAGATGCTTTTAAATCATATGTTGTAAATCTCGAAGTCTGGTAAACCTGGGAATCTGAATGAGCTTTAATGCATTGATGCCAAAGATCTAAAGTTTTGAAACCAAAACCTTAGAGCTCTGATACCAAATGTTGGAAATGAGGTAGGCCCTTGGCTCATGTCACATGTCCATTGTTCCATAGGTCCAGTATATACAACATACAATCTACCAATCTTCAATATTGACAAAAAATGAACATAACACAACTTAATCATACAGATGATGAGACAAAGATAGAGTAAGAATAGACGATATGTGTAAGGTGTTACGTAAGCCATCGCTTACTCATAGTATCATATATATCAATGCTCAATGTACAATGTGGGAGCAAAACTCTCAACCACTCTATGTGATGAGAAATAGATGAATGAGTGAATGTACAAATGTAACAAACATATTCAGATGTATGGGTAGAAATCTGAATATACATGAGATGTGTGACCTTATAGGTTATAGAAGAGTGAATATGAGTGACTAAAAGAGGAAGGATCAATGTGAAAATTGATAATCAACAAACCCTCATCTAACCTTAGGCTATGGAAGACCCTAAGTCAGATACATGTGTGAAAAGATCACATACTTAAAAAGTAGCAAAGAATGCTAACAAGTTTGCTGCCGGAAATCCTCAAACTGATGTGAACACACCTTCTCAAACACCTCATCCAAATATGCATAAAGCATATACGTACTGTTTCTCTTGTACCTATGCCGAATAGGACTCCTCCTGATATGGATGCTACTGCCTCCATAAAATTCAAGTAGTACCTGTGTGCATAAAGAGAATATGTACCTGAATACTTAACATAAGATGTAAATCTTATGTTAACCACCATCCAATGTCTTTGACGTAGCCTTAAATCTTCATGTAGAAGAGAATCTTCAACTACAACATGTAGATGGTCGATCCTCACCATCAAGCTGCTAATGACCAAGTCTTCTTGCCATGAACAAGAGATAACCTCCTCTTCATGAGCTAGAGTGTGAGCACACCCTTCATCTTCTCCAAAAAGAATCATTAAGAAGAACTCCATAGCTGCTCCTCAACATGCTTCAAGTTAGCACCATGGCTGCCCCATGTGGTAGAAGGAAAACCACCTCTATTGAGGTCCAAGCTTCCAAAGCTTGTGTTGAACACTAGGTGAAGGATGAATAGAAGTGAGCCCAAAGTGCTTCTTATATAGTTTAGCTTCCTTGCAATAAAGCAGGATCAAAAATCAAACGCTCCATAAAGCAATACGATCGCTATGCGTTTGAGAAAGACTTTATCATCTTACATTGATCCGTTCGCTGTCTGCTAGCTTTTAATTCGAAAAGCATAGTCCGAGTTATCCTTTGAACAGTGCTGCTGCCTACGGGACTCGAACCCGAATCACAAGGATGGTAGGATGTCCACATAGCCAACACGCCACGCACCATTTCTTATAGGAGGAGTAATAGTGAGAGTTATACATGCTGTATACTGAGCAGTTTTGACCTTATTGGGACATTGTTTCCAACAAGGCAAAGATAAAAGATTTGATGATCAAGGTAGGACCTCCCAAGCAAGTTTTGCAAGTAGAGGTAGAGGTTCAAAAGGAAGAGGTAGAGGAGGTACACAAGGGAGGGGGAGATTTCAAAGCTCTTCTCCATATACCAAATGTGGCCTAACTAATCATACAACTGAGAATTGTTTTTGGAATCCCAGAAATCAGAGAGGAAGAGGCTTCAATAAAGGAGGCTATGGAAGTGTAAGAGCCAAATCAAATAACTTCAATGGCTACAACAAAAACTTCAAGAATAAAAATAATCAAGGAGGATATAGAGGAAGGAGAGATTACAACAATTACACTGAAGAGAAAACACAAGAGGAGTCACGTCTATTGATGAACATGACCATGAAGCAAGGTAAATAAGATGAGCATGTATTCTATGTAGATTCTCGTTGTTCAAATCATGTAGTAAGGAATGTGGCTCTACTCTCAAACTTAGATGATCCAAGAAATAGACATGAGGTTCAAACAGGAGATGGCACTAGACACTCAGTGGAAAAGATTGGAAATGTCAAAACTCAAGATGGAAACATGAATCTACTCAGTAGGGTATTGTATGTACCTACTATAAAAAAGAATCTCATAAGTGTTGGAAAAAATGTAGGGAAAAGATTGCAGGTAAGGTTCACAAGAAATGGAGCCTTTGTTGAAGATCCACAACAAGGATTCAAGAGAATTGCAAAAGTAGAAAAGACAACTAGAATTTTTACATTTGAACTCCAAGACACTAGAAATATAGCCTTGTTCAATTATGGTGGTCACACCTTATCATAACTAGAGTTGTGGCACAAGAGACTCGCTCATATAGGTGAAAGAAATCTAAAGAAAATTTATAGGGATCAAAGTGTGCTTCGGTTACCAAATATATCCAAGCAACACATGATATATAAATGCAATGCTTGTCAACTTGGGAAATCACATAGACACTTCATGAAAAAAGGATACATTCATGGTGACTTGTTGGAGCTATTTCACACAGACGTTTGGGGACCTAGCAAGGAACCATCAATTTTAGGATCTAGGTACTATGTATCTTTTATTGATGATTATAGTAGATGGACCATCCTATACTTTATGAAGCATAAGGATGAAGCCTTCTCATGTCTCAAGAAGTATCTTGCTCTTGTTGAAAATCAAATAGGTAAAAACTAAAGAGGCTAAGGTCAGATGGAGGGGGAGAATATTTCTCCCATGAATTTGATACTTATCTCCAAGAGAGGGGTATCAAGGGAGAGATCACAACTAGGTATACTCTAGAGCAAAATGGAGTGGCAAAGAGAATAAATAGGACCATAGTTGAAGTTGCAATGACTATGCTTAATGAGAAAAGATAACCAAATTATTTGTGGTTAGAGGCTCTATCCACAACCACCTATCTCACCAATAGACTCCCATCAAAAGCATTGGATGGGATAGCACCCTATGAATCATGGAATGGTAGAAAACCTAACTTGGTCATTGCAGGATATTTGGATGCATAACCTATGCACATATTCCATCACAAATCAGAGGTAAGATGGATCCCAAAGTAGATAAATGTGTATTCATTGGATATGACTTAAATAAAAAAGGGTACATGTTATATAATCCAAGCACTAAAGGATTTATTGTTGGTAGAGATATTTTCTTTGATGAGAACGACTCTTGGTTTGAAGATGATTCCAAGAAATTCAAGTTACCTTATGACCTAGAGGAGGACTTCCCAACATTGCAAAAGGGGAATGAGCATGAAGAATTAAGTGATTTTGATGATAATCAAAAGACATCAAGGAGAAATATCAATGCTTGGAACAACAAAGGTAAAGCAAAATACAGAAGTTGAGAGATCTTGTAGAATCTTCTGAACAAACAATAAGGAGATCAACTAGAGAAAAAAAGGAATCTAGAAAGGTATGGATTTGACACTTCTTTGGTCACCAAGCATTCAATTTATATTGCTTAGGATATAAATTCAAAAGAACCATCAACATTAGAAGAAGCTAAGAAGAAATCAGAATGGAGTTAAGCAATGGAAGAAGAGATAGAAGCTCTTCAAGAAAATCAGACATGGGAATTGGTTCCCAAGAAGCTGTTCATGACAATCATTGGATGTAGATGGATCTACAGGGTAAAGAAGAACTCAGATGGATCAATAAATAGGCATAAAGCAAGTCTTGTAGCTAAAGGGTTTGCTCAAACCCAAGATATATATTATGAAAAAACTTTCTCTCCTATGGAAAAGATGCCTACTATTAGAGTACTCATGAGTGTAGCTTCCTCAAAGAATAAATCTATCAGATGGATGTCAAAAATGCATTCTTGAATAGTTGGATTTTAGAGGTGTACATGGCACAATCTTCTGGATTTATAGATGAACCACATCTTGAATATTTGTGTAAACTCAAGAAAGCTTTATATGTCTTGAAGCAAGCTCCTAGAGCTTGGAACCATAGATTAGTTACCTTCTTGTAGGACAAAGGATTTCAATCAAGCAAGGCAGACTCTTCACTTTTTATTAAGAAGAGTAAATCTGAAGTAATATACTTATGTGTGTATGTAGATGATATAATCCTTACAAGTAATGATGTTGATGGGATTGGAAGAATCAAAGCCCAAATGAAGGAGTAGTTTAAGATAAGTGATCTTGGATTGCTCACTTACTTCCTTGGATTGGAAGTAGTCTACACAGATCAAGGGATGATTCTTACACAAAGGAAGTATATAAAGGACGTGCTTACAAAATTCAAAATGCAAGAAGCTAAAGTTGTAGGTACTCTATTGGAAGTCAAGGGCTACCTCATCAAGAAATTACATGCCAAGGTGAAGAGACAAGAAGCACAAGTCGACAAAGGAGCCAACGAAGAAAGGACTGATGGAAGTGTATGTCAAAATTTTCAAGAGAAACCTTTAAAATAGTGATTTTCATCACTAACACTGATTGTAAATACCATTTCCTATTTTTGTAGCTTCATTTTGTGGAAGCCGAGAAGTCCTTTAGCTTGAGGAGCATTAGAAGTACCTACCTATCAATTTTCATATTTTTTAGACTCTGTTTGAGCCCTCAAACAGGCCCTAGAACCTAATTTTTAACTAGGCCAGACATTAGGTCTGAACAGGGCCAAAGCTAGTGAAAACTATAAAAAGTACTAGAAGGCTCATTTTTGGGGGGAGCAAGTTAAAGAATGAACCAAATATAAAGCAATTGTAATCTTTTTTTGAGTAATCAAAGCTTCCATTGTGCCACTCTTTGTTCTACCTGTGTGTGCGTGTGTGTGTGTGAGTGCATGAAAATGTGCTTCTCTTCCACCACTTGTGCATCACTTGCTCGAGTTCTTCACACCATCCTCACATCTTCCCGGATTGACAAGTAAAGGAGGTGATGCTTATGCTTGAGCTACACCAAATTTTGGCGTCCTTGTCGAGGATTGAGCTTTGAGGATGAGCGTATGATGGTAAGACATAGAGTAGAGATGTTGGAAGCATAGGTAATCTTTTCTTTTATTTGTTTTCATCTTCTTCTTCACTTCTACGCTCCATATCCATCCATCATCATCTTCACCATCATGACCATATACCTCCATCTCCATTCACCTCCTCATTTCATTTGAGTGTGAGAGCGAGAGAGCGACTTGTGTGTGATTGTGTATTGTGCGTTTTCTAAGATTTTTTGCAAGAATCAGCATCTCCAGTAGCTGTACCAACTCCAGTAGGTAAAAAATTTGACTGTGAAGGTCTCAAGGCATTGACTTTTGTCAATCGCAATTGACAAAAAAGTTGACCATTTTGCAAAACTAAGTGCATAACCACGATGCTTAGGCCTAGGGCATCCCAAATGTGTGATTATTTTTTTCAAATCCCATAGTTTTCTGTCAATCGCAATTGACACCTCAATCGGGACTGACAATCAACAACAGATAGATCCAACAGACCAATCAATCATGACCGATAGGTCGACTGTGAACGACAGGGTCCACAACCAATTGACCACCATTGATAGATCCATCGCGTGCCACGTGTCAATCGCAATCGACCCCTCAATCGTGATTGACCTATCGATCGCGATCGATAGACCCGATGGACATGTCCATCGTGACGGACACGGTCCATGACTGATTGAATACGATTGACAGAGCCATCGCATGCCATGTGTCAATTGCAATCAATCCATCGATCGCGACTCACTCATCGATCGCGATTGACAGCCCGACAAACGTGTCCATCGTGATGGACAACCTCATGACCGACTAACTTTTTGGGTCACGTGTTAATCGTGATTGACCTATCAATCATGACGGACAGCTCCGTTGGACTTGTCCATCGCAATCGAACAATCGATCGTGACGGACACATCAATCACGATTGATAGACCAATCAATCGTGATTGACATGCAAATTTGGCACTTTTTTTAGGGTTAAAAAACTTGAGCCTATTTTTGGCCAAAATTTGGGAAAATTTAAGGGTCATTAGAGCATAAAAAAACCTTAGAAAACACTATGATTTATCCTTGAGTGCTTGTTTCGCCTGTTTCGACTCTTGAGTGCCGGACTATCCATAACTTCTTCACACAAACTCCCTTTGCTACAATTTTGGTCCCGTTGTAATAATCATACGTGGAGTTCTAGTATAGGTGTTTTTAAGTTGACCATCAGTCGGTACTAGGGAGTGAGAATACTTTTTAGGGCAAAAAGGAAAGCAAGGGTGTATACTTTTCAATGTATGTTGAAGGTTGTTTTTGTCTCTCAATACATTGTAGTCAATTCCCTTTTTAACTTGTAAAATTTCACATGTTTGTGGTGTGCAAGGAAGGATTTCAAGCAACTTTAACAAGGTGATCACAAAGCTTGGGCTAGCACGCCATAGGCTCAACTAACAATCAAAAGGCAAAGGACTTGAGGTTGGAAGTTCTCTTAAAACTCCCTCAGTAAATTCCTAGCTTAGGCTAAGAACGCATAATATTAGGAGTAATTTAGGGCAATGATAGGCACGAGACAAGTTGAAGACTACCTAAGTAATCAAGTTCAAGTCAAGAGATAATATGTGTGTGTGACGATAACCCCAAGGGAAAGAACTAATTTTGTTGTGATCAACCTCAAGTGCCAAAAATCACTTAAGTATTCCTAACTATGCAAAATTAGACAAGATCATTAACAAGATAACAAAATAAAAAGAATCCAGGGGTTGATAAAAAAAGAATCAGCAACGAGGTTGTACTTTGGGTAAAGTTGGGATTGATTAATCAGGCATATGAACCTTAGATCAGGTCGATATCTAGGGAGAGATAGACAAAGCCTAAGGTCTTTAGAGGCTAGTACGATCACATGTGTAGGTCTTGGGCCCAACAATTGAGCAATTATCCACACTACCCTAGCTCTGAAACTAATGAATCAGAGATGTCATATGGTATGGAGAGACCCACAAGAAGTTTAGGTGTGGCTTACTTAGAGAAACCCAAAGGACCTTACAAAACACAACTAGAATATATCAGGACCAACCCATTAGGTGCTCGCATCTATGAGGATGGTCTTAGAAGGTCCATTGTGCAAATTAAAAACCCAGATCAACCCTTTGGACTAGAACACCCAATCATCAAGTTTGAAAATGGTGCATACCTAGATAAGGAAGGGACAATGTACGTAGTCACCAACCAACCAGATAGAACAGATGAATTTGGTAATGTGATTCGAGAGACAGACGTAGGTGACATAGAGCAAGGGAATTTAGGAAAAGAGGCTAGAACCCCTCGAGGCAAATCAGTCATGACTAGAATCATCACTCCATAGTGGGTCTCGAGGACAATAAGATCATAGATATGGCTCTTAAACTGGGAAACCAATGAAGCTTTTTGGAGGTATAAGCCTGGCCAAACTACTGAAGTAGGAATGCTCACAATCTATGAGTTTAAAGATCCTGATAACCCAGGCAAAGTGACCTATTTAGATAATACTTTAGAAAGGATCTTTGTGATCACAGAGCATGGTAGGCATGCCTACACTTGGAAGGGTGAATTTTTTTTCCCCCAATCAAGATCTAATGTTTCTTATGGTCATTGGAGCTGGAACATCCCATGCTCATGGAGCTCAAAGGGACGGGAGTAGAGATAGGCCAAAAGTGAGCTTTGCTAACCCACTCGGAAGAGAAAGAACGAGAACGGAGGCTGATAGAATGGAAAATGAGAGACATAGAGACCCAAGGAATCAAAGGAATGCAGATGAATTCCCTCTGCCAAGGCCTAGGGAACACATCAGGACCTTGAGGCCTACACAACTAGTTAAGTCCATGAAGTATTGCTTCGATGGTACTGGATACCGGTACAATCATGTGGTAGAATTTAGGCAAGTCTTGAGGGCATAGCAAGTGGATGACCTATTCACTTAGTACAATGAATTTGGACTAACCCTCAAGAACACTGCATTGACTTGGTTTCAACCGCTTCACCAAGTTCAGTTTAGAAACATAGACCAACTTCTAGAAGCCTTCATCATAGAATTTTCCAAGAGTGGCATACGGCACAATACTTCCTCACTAATACATAGCTTCAAGCAGACACCTCAAGAGATAGTTAGACTTGCAGGAAGAAGATTTAGGCAATACCTAGAGAGATGCCCCGTTCTTGAGTAACCCACGCCAGCCAAACAAGTGGCATTATTCTTGGACGGGTTGCTAAGTACCAAATTGAGATCATATATGTACTTGAAGGGCCCAAGAACCATAGAGAAGTGTGTACACATGTGCATAGACATTGAGGATAACCTAGGGGAGGAATTAGAGCTTTCAAAAATCTACAAAGATTTAGATAGCTCTACTAGCCTCAATTCAAATCCATCCACATCTATTGAGGAACTTGTGGAGAAAGTAGCTCAGAAGTTAGGAGTCTCAAGCAAACAAATACCAAGATTTGCCCCAGTGAAAAGATGCTATACTTCTGGAGGTGACCATATGGTGAATGTATCTCCCATTATGGCTCAGCCCCAAGTGAACCCTAGTAGTCAATATTGCACCATAGAACGGAGATACACTAATCACACCATGCAAGCTTGCCCATACAATAAGCAAGTTGTTAGGCAAGCTTATCCATAGTCATACCCTCAACAAGGGAGATACCAGAACCAATACCTATCATACTAGTATGCTAGGCCTCAATATCAGGCCTAGCAAAGACCACAATATTATGTGAAGAGATGGATAGGTATGTGCTTGAAGATGAAGAGATCTTGCAAAATCCTTGATCTACACCAGCCAAACGAACTCCAGGAGTATATGGTGGGCCCTTTTAGCTTGCCAATGGATGTATTAGACACCCTATGTACCTTGGAAGATCACTCTCAAAAAGATAGATCAAAACAGATAAGTTGGAGTTAGCTCAGATGTGAAAACTTGCTATTCTTGGTTCATACACCTGTCCAGTGTTTTACATAATTCTCTGAGCACAGCAGCAATTATCTCAATTCCTCTTGGGGAAGTCTAGGAAACTTATAGAGCTAACTTTCAAGAGTAATCTCATAAAAAATAATGAACCACACACTGAGAATGAGTTTTAACAAGTGATGACATCATCCCGATTTTCACGGGCTGCTACAATTTGAGACCAGTGAGCACAAAAATCAACATAGCTCAAAATCTAGGAATCCAATGATTATGCAAATTTGTATGGTTATACTAGACAGTAAGCTGAATCTAAAAAGCTTTAAATCACTGAATTTGAATAAGTAACCACTGAGAAATGGCTCTGACAAGATGAGTGAAAAAGTCGGGTACCTGACAGAGAAGTGAAGATGAACAGACCCTGTTGACTTCAAATGAACATAACTGAAGATTGCAACATCCAAATGACATGAAAATTTGTGAGCATATAGTATACTCATAGAGCTAACTTTACCAAGTTAAATCACTAAACATGATGCACCAAGCTCAGAGAAAACATCTCTGCAAGCTGAGTGAGAAAACTGAGAGTAATGGCAGTGAGTAGTACACTTCACAAGAACATGGAAAGATGAACTCAAATAATCATGAAAATGAAAGTATATGGCTTGTACAATACAATGACTTACTGATACATATGTGTGCCTTGTAATCACACCTTGATATGGCATAAAGCTCAGCTCTTGGAGGTCTTCACATAGGTCTCTCTAACCACGACTAAAATTGCCATCTATTTATAGTTGAGTTTGGGAGGCTAACTTCCCTCAATCACTCTCCAATCAATCAATGATTGATTTGATTCTCTACCTACCACAAATCACGAATTCCTGGCTCCTCTATCCATTCTTGATCAAGTGGACTCAACCACTTAAGATTCTCTTACTTTTACATTAAGTAAACTCTTCAAAAGTTACAAGAGGTAGTTCACAAGTGAACTTTACATAGTCTTCTTTTTAAAGCTTCTTCTATGACTTTGTGGGACTCAATCCAATACTTAGGCTTGTCATAGACTTGCTCCAACAGCTCCCCCTCAAGCCAAGTACGCTTGAGGTCTTCAATCTTCCAAGATTACCTGCAAACCAATCATAGCCTTGAATTTGCAAAGCTTTGTACCATCCAATGCTTTGGTTAGAATATCTGCACATTGTTGATGAGTGGACACATATGATATTTGAATCTCTTTGCTTAGAACCTTCTCTCGTACATAGTGATAATGAACTTCAATATGTTTAGTCCTTGCATGAAAAATAGGATTAGCAGCCAAATGAATAGAACTCATATTGTCACCATAAATAGTTGGAGTTCCAAACTCCAATCCAAGATCTTTGAATAATGTCTTCATCCACATAGCTTCTTGTGTAGCTATGGCAAGACCTCTATATTCAGCTTCAGTAGAAGAGAGAGAAACTATGGGTTGCTTCTTGGATGACCATGAAATAAGCTTTGAACCTGCAAAGGTAAGATAACCTGAAGTGCTCCTTCTATCTTCCTTGGAGCCAGCCCAATCTGCATCAGAAAATAGCTTCAAACCTAAATCAGATACATAAGGATAATAAAGTCCTTCATTTATGGTTCCTTTGAGATACTTGAGAATCCTTTTGGCAGCATCCATATGTGGTTTCCTTGGTGTGTGCATAAATTGACTTAGCACACTCACACTGTAACATATATCTACTCTTGTCAATGTGGCATAGTTGAGACTACCCACTAGACTTTGATATGATGTGATGTCCTCTATGAGTTCACCTTCATGTGAGCTTAATTTGTGATTGACCTCCATTGGAGTACCTGCAATCTTACAATCTTGCATCTTGAATTTTGCCAACATGTCCTTAATGTACTTCCTTTGAGTGAGAAACAAACCATGATCTTTGTAGACAACTTCCAAACCTAGGAAGTAGGTAAGTGAACCCAAATCACTTATCTTGAACTCTTCTCTCATCTGATCTTTGATCTTCTTCATACCATCTGCATCATTTCCTGTCAATATAATATCATCTACATATACACATAGGTAGATGACCTCGGAATTACTCTTTTTAATAAAGAGTGAAGGATCTGCCTTGCTTGATTGAAAGCCTTTGTCCTGCAAGAATGAAACAAGCCTGAAATTCCAAGCTCTTCGAGCTTGCTTGAGACTATACAATGCTTTGTTAAGTTTACACACATAATCAGGATAAACTTGATTCTCAAAACCAAGTGGTTGTGCCATATATACCTCTTCTGTTATCCAGCCATTCAAGAATGCATTCTTTACATCTAGTTGAAGTATCTTCCAAAATTCTTGGAAGAGGCAATACTAAGCAAAACCCTAATAGTAGGCATCTTTGCCACAGGAGAGAAGGTCTCCTCATAATCAATTCCCTGAGTTTGTGCAAAGCCTTTTGCTACAAGCCTTGCCTTATACCTGTTAATGGAACCATCAGAATTCTTCTTGAGTTTATAGACCCATCTTGAGCCTATTACCTTCATGGATGAAGTCTTGGGCACCAAATCCCAAGTGTTGTTTTCCTCAAGTGCTTCGATCTCTTCCTTCATTGCATGCTTCCATTCTGTTTTTGCTTTGGCATCTTCAAATGATGATGGCTCCTCTTGGTTTATGTCGTGTGCTATGTAGATAGAATGTTTAGTTACTAATGAGGTGTCAAACCCATACCTTTCTGGTTTTCTCTTTTCCCTCATAGATCTTCTTAGGCCATGATGTGATGATTCTGCATCATGTCCAAGTTCCTGCAATTTTGCTTTACCTTTAGACTTCCATGCTTTGATCTTTTCCATATGAGATTCTTCATCATCCTTCGAGGTGTCTTGTTCTTCAATCTTTGGTTGTTCTCTACCAAGCTTTGGAAAATCTTCTTCAAGATCATATGGTAAATTGACCTTCCTGCATGAATCTTCATACCATGAATTGTTCTCATAAAAAACTACATCTCTGCTTACCAAGAATCCTTTGTTGGTAGGGTTGTATAACCTGTAGCCCTTTTGATTGTTGTCATATTCAATAAATACACACCTTTCTGCCTTTGGATCCATCTTGCCTCTAACCTGTGAAGGAACATGAGCAAAAGCAATACATCCAAAAATTTTACAATGATCTAAACTTGGTCTTCTTCCATTCCAAGCCTCATATGGAGTCATCCCATCAAGGGATTTTGAAGGCAACCTGTTAATCAAGTAAGTGGATGTAGATACAGCCTCAGCCCATAATTAATTAGGTAAATGCTTTTCATTTAACATAGACCTTGCAGCTTCAACAATTGTCCTATTCCTCCTTTCTGCCACTCCATTTTGCTCAGGAGTGTACCTTGTAGTTACCTCTCTTTTGATTCCTCTTTCTTGAAGAAAAGAATCAAACTCATGGGAGAAGTATTCTCCCCCTCCATCTGACCTTAGCCTGTTTAGTGATTTACCTATTTGATTCTCCACAAGAGCCAAATATCTTTTGGAACATGAAAAAACTTCATCTTTGTGTTTCATAAAGAATAGGATAGTCCATCTGCTGCAATCATCAATAAAGGAAACATAATACCTTGATCCAGATATTGAAGCTTCCTTGCTAGGTCCCCATACATCTGTATGAACCAACTCCAAGAGATCTCCATGCTTATAACCTTTCTTCATGAATGGTAACCTGTGAGACTTTCCAAATTGACATGCACTACACTTATAAATCATATGTTGTTTTGATAAATTAGGAACTCCAAGTACACTTTGGTCCCTGCAGATTTGCTTTAATGACCTTTCACCAATATGTGCTAACCTTTTGTGCCATACTTCCAATTCTGTGAGTGTCTGACTACCATAATTAAAGAGAGCAATGTTTCTAGTGTCTTGTAATTCAAATGTGAACAATCTAACTGTCTTTTCACCTTTTGCAATTCTTCTGAATCCTTGACTTGGATCTTCAACAAATGCTCCTGCTTTTGTGAACCTGACTTGCAACCCTTTCTCTACTATTTGCCCAACACTTATCAAATTCTTTGTAATGGTAGGGACATAGAGTACCTTACTGAGTAGGTTGATGTTTCCATCAGGTGCTTTGACATTGCCTATTTTCTCCACAGGATGTTTTGTATCATCTCCTGTTTGTACCTCATGCTTATTCCTTGGATCTTCTAAATCTGATAGGAGTGCCACATTTCCTGCCACATGATTTGAACAACCTGAATCTATGTAGAAAACATGCTCATGAGATTTACCTTGTGGCATAGCTGTGTTCATGATCAATAATGAATCCTCTTTGTTTGAGTCTTCTGTGTAGTTATTGTAGTCTCTCCTTCCTTTGTAGCCTCCTTGATAGTTTGAATGATTGTAGTTGTTGTAGTTGCCATGGTAGTTGTTGAACATTCCTCTTGAGTAGCCATAACTTCCTCTATTGTATCCTCTGCCTCTTTGATTCCTGGAATTCCTAAAGCAATTTTCAGTTGTATGATTAGTTAATCCACAAATAGAACATGAGTTGGAGTCTTGGGATCTCCCCCTGCCTTGTCTACCTCCTCTTCCTCTACCTCTGCCATGTCTTCCTCTACCTGCATAGTTAGCTTGATATGTACCTGCTTCATCATCCACTTTCTTTGCCTTTCCTTTGTTATCTTTAGACTTGCTTTTATCCGTGTATAAAGCTGAAGATTGATTACCTTTAGAGCTTTCTCCATTTTTTATAAGCTTTGCCTCTTGAGTAAGTAGTTGTCCAATGAGTGTGTTGAAATCAGGTACATGCATGTCCATGTACAAATCCATAGCTGTGGTGAATGCTTCCCACTTGTCATCTGCCTTCAAGCCATTGATGACCTGCCTTACAATTTGCTCTTCATCTATTACCTCTCCAATGCTTCCCAACTGATCCGCTATGTCCTTGAGCTTTGTGACAAAATCAGTCACATTTTGTTTGGGAGCCTTCTTGAGAGTTGTGAAATCCAGCCATAGTTGATGCTTCCTAGCTTTAGTACTTGAAGAAAAGAAAGCTTCAAGTGCATCCCACACTTCTTGAGATGTCTTACAACTTCTAATGTGAGGCAACAAAAAATCTGAGATAGAGTTGAGGAGATAAGACCTTGCAAGTGCATCCTTGGAGCACCATGTGCTCAATCTTTCTTGCTCTTCTTGTGTTGGTTGACTTTTGTTCCTGAAACTTGGCATAACTTCATCTCCAGCCACATAACCATATAAACTTCTACCTTGGAGATAGGCTTCCATTCTTAATGACCAAGCTGAGTAGTTACCTCTGTCTAATTTGTCAATTGATGAAGGAAATCCATCTGCCATGTTGTCCAACCTTGCTCTGATACCACTGTGAAGAGATGGATAGGTATGTTCTTGAAGATGAAGAGGTGTTGCAAAATCCTTGATCTACACCAGCCAAATGAACTCCAGGAGTATATGGTGGGCCCTTTTAGCTTGCCAATGGATGTATTAGACACCCTATGTACCTTGGAAGATCACTCTCAAAAAGATAGATCAAAACAGATAAGTAGGAGTTAGCTCAGAGGTGAAAACTTGTTATTCTTGGTTCATACACATGTCCAGTGTTTTACATAATTCTCTGAGCACAACAGCAATTAGCTTAATTCCTCTTGGGGAAGTCTAGGTAGCTTAAAGAGCTAACTTTCAAGAGTAATCTCATCAAAAATAATGAACCACACACTGAGAATGAGTTTTGACAACTGATGACATCATCCCGATTTTCATGGGTTGCTATAGTTTAAGACGAGTGAGCAGAAAAATCAACATAACTCAAAATGTAGGAATCCAATGGTTATGAAAATTTGTATGTTATACTAGACAGTAATCTGAATCCAACAAGCTTTAAATCACTGAATTTGAATAAGTAACCACTGAGAAACACCTCTGACAAGATGAGTGAAAAAGTCGGGTACCTGACAGAGAAGTGAAGATGCACAGACACTGTTGACTTCAAATGAACATAACTGAAGATTGCAACATCCAACATCCAAATGACATGCTAACTTTACCAAGTTAAATCACTGAAAATGATGCACCAAGCTCAGAGAAAACATCTCTGCAAGCTGAGTGAGAAAACTGAGAGTAATGGCAGTGAGTAGTACACTTCATAAGAACATGGAAAGATGAACTCAAATAATCATGAAAATGAAAGTATATTGCTTGTACAATACAATGACTTACTGATACATATGTGTGCCTTGTAATCACACCTTGATATGGCATAAAGCTCAGCTCTTGGAGGTCTTCACATAGGTCTCTCTAACCACGACTAAAACTGCCATCTATTTATAGTTGAGTTTGGGAGGCTAACTTCCCTCAATCACTCTCCAATCAATCAATGATTGATTTGATTCTCTACCTACCACAAATCACGAATTCTTGGCTCCTCTATCCATTCTTGATCAAGTGGACTCAACCACTTAAGATTCTCTTACTTTTACATTAAGTAAACTCTTCAAAAGTTACAAGAGGTAGTTCACAAGTGAACTTTACATAGTCTTCTTTTTAAAGCTTCTTCTATGACTTTGTGGGACTCAAGCCAATACTTAGGCTTGTCATAGACTTGCTCCAACATATTAGGCCTAGCAAAGACCTCAACCAATTCTGGCGCAGCAACCCCCTCCTCTAGCCAATGTAGTTCTTGTGAAGTACGTAGCTCCAAAAGAAAAATTTAATAGAGCCTTAGTGCTAGTAACACTCTTACTTTCAGAAAGTGACCCAAGTGATCATAGTTTTGACTCTACCCATATTGATAGCCCACAAGCTTACTACATGCAGTCACCTGAGCATAATGAGTCATATTATTATGAAGACCCGAGTGAACCTAGTTGGGAGCCTGAGTATGCAAATGTCATGTATGTAAACCCCAACTCTAGACCTCAACCTAGGCAGGTAAGATCCCATTTCCTAGAGGACCATGCTACCGATGTTAGGGACATCACCTCATTCGTGATTGCCGACAACCTGCACCTACACAAACCCAATCGGTGACAATTCAAGGTTTCTGTCTATATTGTGGGAAGGAGCTTACTACGAGATTGTCCTAAAAACCCCACCAATATGCCAAAAATCACTCCTATCAATGTTATTGTGTTAGTGGTAGACTCTACAAGAAGTGTAACTTCCACTGCCCCAGTGCAAGTGGTCACTAGAGCTCAAGCTTTGTAGCAAAACCAAGGCTTAGGCCAGGAAAAGAGTTCCGAGGTTAGTGAGACTGAGAGCATAACTAAAAAGAGGACTAGAGCTTGGAAGGATAGTTGTGAGAGAATGAGAAGACAATGGTCAAAGAAAATGAGTGAACTTGAGGAAAGCTTGAGAGAAACAAAAGCCAAGATAATTGAACTCACATCTCAAACTCACTCTCACACTACTCCACCATCACAATTTCCATCTCCCTCCAATCCATCACCTTCCAACCCATCTCACACAATTCCACGACCCCCTAGAGTAGGATCAGTCCTAGCAGATCCCACTTTTGAGGACCTAGACATGATGCTTAAAGCATATCATGCCAGATTCCAAGAAGGGCCAAACGTAACAGAACATGAAAAGTGTTACCCTAGAGTTGAACTAGAGGTTGAACGAACTAAAATTTGTGCTAAGATGGTGGAGTTAGCTGAAACCATGTTTGAAGCCAACCGCATCTTTAACTTCTCTAGTTCAGCCAAGACTCAACTGCATTTTGATGGACTGTTAGAAAGATTGGAGAGTTTAATTGCAAAATCTAGAAAGGAAAGCACCTCCCAAGGTAAGGACAAGGCTAGTGGAAGGATGAGCATTCCTCCCAAGGAAGCTTATGTGCCTAATTCCACAGAGCCAGACACCTGTTCCTCTACGAATCGGTATTCACTAGAGTTCCTGCGAGAGATTCAAGAAGAGAAATGGGCTAAAGAAATGAAGACTCAGTCATACCTAGGTACATAGAGGTAGTGAAAAACACTAAAGTGCAGTGCAATCTCAGTTTAGAAGAGCTACTCAAGGTTAGGCCAGAAATATGGAAACATGTAGCCAATCAAGTGTCTGAAATACCTAAACCTCATTCCCAGGCAGGATCTCATGGAACAGTGCCAGAAATACCCTTGAAAAAGATAGGAGACATGAGTGAAGGAGAAGAAGGAAACACCTATCTTCCAATTACCCATCAAGGTTACACCACCAAGGCAATTTTGGACTCAGGTGCAGGATTAACAATTGCTACCACTTCCCTATGGAAGCGTTGGGGCAAACCAGCACTGAGGCCAACAAGAATGAAATTGCAGATGGCCAACGGTCATGTAGAAAGACCCTTAGAACTGCTAGAAGGAATAACTCTCACTACATGTGGTGCCGAGTTCGAGCATACTTTTGCCATATGTGACTTTAGCGAGATTCATGCCTATGAGATGATTTTGGGAAGACCATTTATGCGGCAGTTTCAAGTGGTACAAGATTGGGGAACCAATTCTCAACACTTAGGTGTTACAGCCAAAGTCAATCTCAAGGATTACTCTCATAGAGACGTACTCCCTATTCAATGGAATCCCATCCATAGAGCTAAGGATGATAAAGAATCAGTGCATTCCATAGGATGAGGATCCTCATGGATGCATGAAAACATCCACTTATGGATGTGCAAAGTGGCAATAGAAGAAGAGAAGAGAGAGAAAGCCAGAGAGGTAGGTGCAAAGGAAACTCATAGATCAATTCAAGACCTAGCCTATGCACCTGTAGTATTTCCTGACGAAGAATTTGAACCTCATGGATGGGTGGAAATTTTAGCAATAATGGATGTAGCCATCAATGAAGAACAATGGACACCACACTATGATGAGGATGGCTATGACATTTTCGTCTTCATAATAGAGCCAATCATGTATGATTTGGTTATTGAAGAATGTGAACCTAGCACTGATGCATTCGAGGACTCAAGTGACTCCAACTTAGAGTCAATCATTATGGACCCACCTTTTGCATCATATGAGGAATATTTCTATGAAGTAGAAGCTCACCCTCAGAGACATGAAGAACTTACAAATGATGTGAGGTTAACCACACAAGTGACCACCAAGAATGAAGGCAAGAAAAGGAAGAAGAGAGAAGCCACATCAGATGAGGAAGAACCTTTGTTTGAGGTCCCTGAAAACTTCAAGAAGTATGAGATAGACAATAGGAGAGTCATGATAAGAATGCCTAAATGTGATGCACAAGCTAGAGAGGCCTACAATAACAAAGAAACCACCAAGAAGGTTGTTGTAACCATAGAAGAAGGAGAAGAAAAATGCACATACATAGGAGATGACCTGATTGAGGAAGAAGAGCAGAAGCTGATAGCCTTGTTACGAGAATACACAGATGTATTTGCTTGGAGTTATAAGGACTCAAAAGGCATAGATCTTGACATATGCTCACATACAATTCCCATGACCTCAGATGCCAAATACTCTAAGCAGAAGCCATACACATATAACGATGACTATGTGTTGGCAGTAGCCAGAGGGATAGAAGACGCGGAAGCATGTAAAGATAGAGCAGGGAGTTAGTCGAATCAATTTTTCAAAGATTTATGTTTTACAAATATTCTTCAAAACCTCCAATAGTGATTTTCATCACTATTGTAACATATGTAACATAGAAAAACCCTTTTTGTAATTTATAGCTCCATTTTGTGCAAGCAGAGGAGTCCTCAAGCTTGAGGAGCTTAGGTAGAATGAGCGTACCAATTTTGGATATTTTTAGACACCGTTTACCCTTTCAAATAGCACTTAGGACCTATTTTTTAACTATGCCGGTCACTAGATGTGAAACCGGTCAAAACTAGTCTAGAATCTATAAAAAGAGCTAGAGAGCTCATTTTTGAGGTTGGTTAGTGTGAGCTTAGAGCTATTTTGAGCTTGTAATTGAGATCTTGAGCAATAGAGTTGATTTCTCACCTTCCATTGTGTCTTGCTTGTCTCTTCGTTGTGTGTGTGTATGTGTGTGTGCATTTATATGCTTCTCACCTTCACTCTCACTTCATCTCACATTCACGATCTTCATATCACTCCTATCTCTTCCGCGGATTGACATTAAGGAGGTGGAGCTTCTTAACGTGGTTCTCACCATTGTGCTACAACAACACCAAATTTGGCGTCGTTGCCGAGGATCGAGTCTAGGACGAATGTGTGACGGTAAGAGTATAGCAAGAAGTGGCATTGGAAGGTAAAAATTTCAGTTTTTGTTGTTGTTTTTACTTAGTTTTTAGTGTTTTTCACCTCCCCCACACTCCATCTTCATCACCGCATCATCATCTTCAACTCCAAAAAAATCAGAAAATTCACCATATCCACCCATTCTCCTCATTTCCCCTCATTTGTGCATGCGCGAGAGAGAGAGAGAGAGCTTTTGTGCTTGTGTGTACTTGTGTGTTTTTTAGTTTTCCTGCAGGTACAGAGCTCCAGTGCATCAGAAAAGCTTGGAAAAGGTAAAATTTCACTTTCTGTCAGAGATATGCCGAGTGTGTCAGACCATCACGATGGTCTGCCAACTTCGGTATTTTTGGTAAGCGAGTTCATAAGCGTGTAGGTGACCGTTGCGCATATAGGAATCTAAACTTGCATTCGCAAAATTCATACTTTGGTGGACCATCGCGATTGGCTCAGACCATCGCGATTGGCTCAGACCATCGCGATTGTGTCACACCATCGCGATTGGCTCACGCCATCGCGACGGCTCGGCTAGACCATCGCGACGGTCTCCCACCATCGCGACGGCTCACTTGAGCCATCGCGACGGTTCACTTGGACCATCATGACGATCCCGTTGACCCCACGCCATTGCGATTGGCTCATGCCATCACGTCGATGCTGCCATGTGGCAAGCTAGACCATCGCAACGATACCTTCAGACCATCGCGACGCCTCGACATTTGAACCATCGCGATTGGCTCACGCCATCGTGCTTTGTGACCATCGCAACGGGCTCACGCCATTGCGATTGTCCCGTTGACCGTTGACCTATGCCATCGCGATTGCTCATTGATTGGACATCGTGATGGTTCATTTACACATCGTGATTGTTCACATTCACGCCATCACGATCATCCACTTTCAGACCATCGCGACTGTTCGCTCCTTCGGACAATCGCGATTGTGCCACGCCATCGCGACGGTTCACCTGGACCATCACGACAGTCCCAGACCATCGCGATTATCTCAGACCATCGCGATTGTCCACCCCAAACGCATTTTTAGGGTTTGATTTTTTGGGCAATTTTGGGGCTATTTTTGGAAAATTTTTGGGTGATTATACTCATAGGAGACCCCTTAAGCTCATATTTGGAGAAAAACTTGTTTGTCAGTTTTTACCCCCGAGGGCCTGAATGCTCATATCTTTTTCATCCGAAGTCCGTTTTTTGAGCTTTATAGCTCCTTAGAAAGCTCTTTACGAGGTTGACCATCTTTGGGACTAGAAAAGCCAGGGGACCATCTTTGAGGTTGACCATCTTTGAGGTTGACCATCTTTGAGGTTGACCATCTTTGGGACTAGAAAAGCCAGGGGGCAGCACAAAAATTTAGGCAAAAGGGAAAGGACCTTTAAGGGTGTATATACTCAAGTGCTTGATCATCCATTTGTGAAATTGGTCTAATATTGGATTTTTCCAGGTCTAGCAAGGGCAATCAAAGCAAAGCAAAGTAAGGCAGTGAAGAACGAAGGGCTTGGGAAGCACGGCTTCTTGGGCATCAGAGCAACCAAAGCAATTGACTCGAGGTTGGAAGATTACTCAACCCCCTCAGTCAATTCTTAGTTTAGGCTAAACGATAGCATTGTGGATTGGGATTAACGACGATAGGAACTCATCAAGTATAAGAGATTTAATTTATCAAGTCTAAGACTAAAGATAAAGGTGTGTGATACGAAAACCTAAAGGGAAAGAACCTAAGTCTGACGGAACGAGAACTCAAAATTACCACAAAAAGTCGAATTCCTGATGCATATAGTTAGACAAGAATTTAAAGGAATTTAAAAAGAATCAAGAAAGTAAGAACAAAGAATCATTGACGATCTGAGCGTGTACTGAGTGTGCAAGGAAGAAAATTCATGAACCTTAGATCGAGCAAACACATAGGTAAGTCAGACTGACGAAGCCTTAGATCATCAGAAGCCAATGTAGGGACCACTGCACGATCCTGGGCTCAACAATTGAATACTAGTTATCCCTACGAGAGCTCAGATACGAGTGAATCAGAAATGGCTTTTAGCACGGAGAGACCAGAAGGAGGGTCAAATGTAGCATATTTAGAAAAACCAGAAGGACCCTGTAGGACTCAGTTAGAATTTCTCCGAACAAACCACTTAGGTGCTCGCATCTATGAGGATGGTTTGCAAAGACAAGTGGTGCAAATGCACAATCCTGATCAACCCATTGGATTGGAACGTCCAGTGGTGAAATTCGAGCGAGACGCGTACATAAACAAGGAAGGAACGATGTACATCTTAAGTACACAGCCAAACAATACCAATGAGTTTGGCGTAATTCAATTGGAAATGGATGCGAGAGCACAAGGAAAAGAACCATTAGAAGAACCTAGAACACCTAGAGGGAAATCTGTACTGACACGAGTACTAGTTCCAGATTGGACCCCTCAAGACAACAGGAGCATAGAATTGTTTGTAAATAAAGAAACTGACCAAGCATTTTGGAGGTACAGAACTGAACAACCTACTGAGGTAGGCTCCATTATAATTTACGAGTTCAAGGACCCGGATACACCTGGAAAGGTTGTATACCTGGATGGGACTTCAGAAAGAGTATTTGTGGTACCTGACCACGCTAGAAACACATACACATGGAGAGGTGATTTAGTCTTCCCTCCATCTTGAGCAAACGGAATGCGAGCCACCAACGGGCAGGAACATCCTCCGCCCATGCTAATCAAAGAGATAAAAACAAAGAAAGACCGGAAGTAAGCTTCAATCATCCCATAGGGAGAGATAGAACCACCATAAACACGGAGAGAGTGGATATACAAGGAGAACCTAGAATGCCAGGTGGTAGAGATGATTTTCCTCTACCTAGACCTCGTGAACACGCAAGAATATTAAGACCCACTCAACTAGTGAAATCCATGAAAAACTACTTTGATGGGACAGCAGATCCCTAGGACCACGTTGCAGAATTTAAGCAAGTGTTACGAGCAGAGTAAGTCAAAGACATGTTCACGCAATATAATGCATTTGGACTAACGTTAAAGAACACAGCTTTAACTTGGTTCCAACCATTGCAACAGAGGCAATTTAGAGACATCCATCACTTTTTAGAGTCATTCATCACGGAATTCTCTAAAGGTGGAATCAGACATGACACGTCTTTGTTGATTCATAGTTTCAAACAGACCCCTCAAGAAACAGTTAGACTCGCAGGACGAAGGTTTAGACAATATGTTGAGAGGTGTCCTATGCAAGACCAACCTCACAAGCCAAGCAAGTGTCATTGTTTCTAGATGGCTTGTTGAGCTCTAAACTACGCTCCTATGTCTACTTAAAGGAACCCAGAACGCTAGAGCAGTGTGTAAGAATCTGTATAGACATTGAGGATAACTTAGGAGATGAGTTGGAACTCTCAAAGGTCTATAAAGATTCAGATTGTTCTTCTCTAGCATCCACAAAATTCTCTAGCTCAATAGAAGACGTAGCAGAAAAAGTGGCCCAGAAACTAGGAGTTTCTAGTAAATAGATGCCTAGGTTAACAACAAACAAGCGTTGTTACACCTGTGGTGGTGATCACATGGCAAATGTGTGTCCCAATGCAACACAACCGCAAGGCAACCCTAGTGGCCAATATTATACGATTGAGAGAAGATACACAAATCACACGGCTCAAGACTGCCCATATAACATACAAGCAGTGAGACAGAACTACCCACAAGCATACCCGCAGCCAGGTAGGTGTTGGAACTCAAAGTCAAGCACAAGCATGGAAGCACATCAGAAAGGTGGAAACACACAAGAAGAAGGAGCACGTAGGGAGCTCCATGAAGTAACTGTCAACTTTTCATAAGAATCCCCTACAAAAATAGTGATTTCCATCACTAAAATCATTGTAAATACCATTTTCTATTTTGGTAGCTCCATTTTGTGCAAGCCGAGGAGTCCTCGAGCTTGAGGAGCATTAGAAGTACCATCGTACCAATTTTCATAATTTTTAGACTCCGTTTGAGCCCTCAAATAAGCCCTGGAACCTAATTTTTAACTAGGCCGGACACTAGGTCTGGACAGGGCCAAAACTAGTTAAAAACCTATAAAAAGAGCTAGAGAGCTCATTTTAGGGGTGGGCTTCTTGTAGATTTCAGTTTTGTAATAGATTTCCTTTTGTAATCAAAATCCTTCCATTGTTCCTCTCTTTGATTTTACCGTGTGCGCGTGTGTGTGTATGTGTGTGCATGTTTGTGTGCTTTCACTCACGCACTTGTGCCTTCACTTGCTCGTGGTCTTCATACCGGTCCTCACGTCTCCGCGGATTGACAAGTAAAGGAGGTGGTGCTTACGCTTGAGCTACACCAAATTTTGGCGCCGTTGCCGGGGAGAGAGCTTCGAGGACGAGCGTTGTGATGGTAAGATCGTAGATTTGCGACGTTGGAAGGTAAAAAAACTGTCATTTCAGTTCATTTTCTGTTTTTTCCTCTTCATCTTCATCATCATCATCATCTCCACCTTCTTCCATCTTCTTCTTCATAGAAAATTCTTGTTTTTTAGTGCATTTTCACCATCTTCATACCATTTTTCATGCATTATTGTGTGGGAAGGAGTTAGGAGAAGCAAGGGAGAGCAAGCGCTGTGTTTTTTTCATGATTTTCTGCTCATACGGAGCTCGCCATAGCCGGCGCTCAGAAATTTGAATTTCCCGCCAAAAAACGCGATTCTGTGATGAAAATCGCGATTCTGTGAAAATTCAAAATTTTTTGAAAAATCACGATTTTCAGTTTTCCCGCCTAAAAGTTGGTTGAAAAGAATCGCGATTCTGTGTTTTTTCTCAAAAAAAACACGATTCTCTGCTCAAAATCGCGATTTTCAAAAAACACGATTCTCTGCTCAAAATCGCGATTCTCACCAATCACGATTTTCAGCAAAAACACGATTTTGTGAAAAACACGACTTTCTGCTCAAAATCACGATTCTCACCAATCACGATTTTCAGCAAAAACACGATTTTGTGAAAAACACGACTTTCTGCTCAAAATCGCGATTCTCACAAATCACGATTTTCAGCGAAAAATACGATTTTGAGAAAAACACGATTCTCTGCTCAAAATCGCGATTCTCACCAATCACGATTTTCAGCAAAAACACGATTTTGTGAAAAACACGACTTTCTGCTCAAAATCGCGATTCTCACAAATCACGATTTTCAGCGAAAAATACGATTTTGAGAAAAACACGATTCTCTATGACAAAATCGCGATTTTCATGCCAAAAACACGATTTTGTGAAAAAGGCGATTCTGTGAAAACACGAATTTTTGCTCAAAATCGCGATTTTTCAAAAACACGATTTTGTGCTCAACATCGCGATTTTCATGTGAAAAATACGATTCTGAGAAAACACGATTTTCAGTCAAAAACACGATTTTGTGAATCACGATTCTCTGAGTCAAAATCGCGATTCTCTAAAACACGATTTTGTGATCAACATCGCGATTTTCAAATCACGATTTTCTGCTCAAAATCGCGATTTTCAGAAACACGATTTTGTGATCAACATCGCGATTTTCAAATCACGATTTTCTGCTCAAAATCGCGATTTTCAAAAACACGATTTTCTGCTCAAAATCGCGATTTTCAAAAACACGATTTTGTGCTCAACATCGCGATTTTCTGAGTTCACAAAATCGCGATTCTCTGAAAGTTCACAAAATCGCGATTTTCTCCAAAGGCCCTGTTTGCCTGTTTTGACTCCCAAGAGCCTGAATTGGCATAACTTTTTCATCCAAAGTCCATTTTTTGAGCTCTATAGCTTGTTGGAAAGCTCGTTTCAAATCCCACACGACCTCAACTGTTTTTTTCAAGAATAACGCGTTGATTTTGAGATAGGATAATTTGAAGTTGACCCTCAAGTGGGACTAGGAAACCAGGGGGGCTCCCAAGGATTTTTGAGCAATACAAAGGGGGAGAAAATTGTGTCATGGGAAAGAAAAAAGCAAAAGATAGAAGAAAAGGGGCTAAGATCGAAAAAACGGAGGGTGATAAACATGAAATACATGAGATAATATCACATCAAGGTGAAACATTTAGAGAAAAATTGCAAGGAATCGAGGAAACGGGGGAAATGTCTATGGGGGTTGGATCCTTATTTGCAACAAGAGAATATGATAATACCTTTGTGCATATCAGAATAGGATATGACCTTAGAAAGTTGGGTGTTTATATCAATCCTAATTGTGAGTGGAATTTAATTCATATTGAGCTATTGACCTTTATCTTTGAGAACATTCAACCAACAACTCATCCTTCTATCCTCATGGATGGGGAACATTATGAATGCATGGGTAAAATTGTGTTGCCTGTTATGGTGGATGATATGCAATTTTCGGAAACATTCTTTGTCATGGATTGCATAGATGAAGACTTGATCATTGGCACCCAAAGGTTCATTACACAAAATCATCAAGAATTTGAGGTGTCCTCTCCACCTATTACCCGTGCTTCTACATATTTGTCAATGGAAAATCCTAATGACTATCTGCCTTATGATAATTGGGGGCAAAATCATCTTTCCAAAGAGTGTGCTTTTCATGAAAAAAAATTTCTTTCTACTCATGTTTTTGAATCTAATCCTTCTTTGAGTAAATCACAGGAAACCTTAGAGAATGGAGAAATGGAGGACTCCAAGTGTTTGGGGGATGTGGAAGGACCCTCTCTTCCTGTAAATTTGGATTTCCCTCATGAAACCATAAGCAGGGATGATCTACACTCATATGATCAAGAAGGAGATGATCAACCAATGCCTTATATCACTGATCTGGAAAATGATGTCGACTCTAGGGTGAATCAGGACAATCCATCACCCATTTGTACACCTAGGGATTCTATGTGTAATAAGGATAAATGTCTCGATGAATCTCTAGATCAATCTCAAACCACACAACCCATTGATCCCTTGCATAAGTCTGATGTAGGTATAGAAGATCAACCCTTGTTGCATTCCCTATGTAAAGATGAGTTTTCTCAAAAAACTCACATAGAAGGCCCAAAAGTCCCTTACATCAAGAAACAGAAACCACATTTTCTTGATTATGTCAAGCAAATTTGGGTGGCCAAGAAATTACTTAGAGCCCAACCAAATCGCACTATGATATGGGTACCAAAGAAAGCCCTGGCACAAAATCAGTCCCCTCACACTAGACTTCAAAATCTATGGTCTAGGCCTACCATGACTTATCCTCAAGAAAGACCACTTCCAATCCAAGGACCCCAAGCAATCAAGCCTAAGCTCAGACAAAATCCAAGGGGGGACTTCAAGGCAACAACCTGCACAACAAAGACACCAAGGCGAGGTAAAGAACTGAATCAAGCACAGAGCTCCAATAAAGATCAAAGAACCTCTTCTGCAAGGATATGGGTTTGGAAGACGAAAGCACCGATAGCATCCACCAAAATAAAGAGCCAGCCACAATGGATCAAACCCTTAGGAAATCATTCAAACATGAAGTGGCCAAAGGTGATCTCTACCCAATCGCAGACCGTTCTCAAATGGATCCCTATAAGGAGGAATGATCAGTTGTCCTCTCGAGATACAATGGATACCTCCAACAAAGATGGCATCAATATCTGCAAATAACATTGAAAACCTCGACGAGCGACAACCATGTGCCCTTTGCACAACCCTGTCTTATGCACCATTCAGGTCATGCATTTCCCAAGTATGCATCATTATAGGGCCACATTACACGGTCGTGCATAGACACACTTGAGAATCCCAAGCACAAGAGCACATTGACATATGTCAAATTTTTTCTACTGATACTAACTTTTGTGTTCTTGTTTTGTGATAATTTTTCCCACAAAAAAAAAAAAAAAAAAAAAAAAACGAGGAAGAACTTGTTCCCAGGTTTCGCTCATGGAACATGAATGAGTCATGCTTAGTTGAAGATTGAACCATCGATTACTGGGCATTTATCAGTTTGGATAGAAGTGTGTCTTGACTAGCAGATGATTTAATTGCTGCCTTATCTCATAAATGTCAAGAACTTAGCATGAGCAGGGCATCCACAACTATGGTTTCCTCTTACTATGGTAGGAGTGAAGAGCTTGAAGGTCCACAACTTGAGTGATGCTTAACTACTGTATGTACCAGAGCAGCCAAGGAGATATCTGCAAAAGGTAGTTCTGGAGGAGAAGACTCCTGTATATGGTGAGCTAAAGAGAATATGTGAAACTCAGCTTGGTGTAGTTACCCGATGTTGCTTGCCAAAGAATATAAAGCAATTCAATTCTCAATATTTCCTGAACCAGTATGGAACAGTAGCACTGGTGAATGGTCTATGTCAATCAGCATGGTAATCTCTTAGAAACCGGCACGTGTCCAATATTCCTCTAAGTGTCAATATAGGGAAGTGAACGTGCATGAGCCCAAGCTCAGAAATGCACATTGTTAGTGACAAATGTTGCTTTGAAAAGAGGAAAGGGGATTCACCACTCAAAAGATCTCATCAGTGGACAATCAACATGGACATTCATCAACAAGGTTCCATCCCAAAGGCCGAGCGTACAACACGAAGAGACAAAACATCCATCAACCTTCTCCATGGTAAGTATCTTTACTCTGGAAACACCATAACCATGATAGTTTAGGAAACCTCTTCGTCAGCATACCCTTGAGCACTTAGCTCAAGAACTGCATTTTTTGCACCATACTTCTTCCAATGCATTTTCCAAGTAAGCATGCGTAGGGCTACATTACAAGGCCGTGCACAAGGCACATACTTTTTTCAACCCAGGCACGAACACACTTACCCATCATTCATTATGGGTTATGAGTAGTTGGCATGACTGCTCTCAACATCATCTTTGGAAGAGCTAGCGGACGTCATGGGAACAACATCCATACCTAGGAAGCAATTCGAAGCTAGTAGTTGCTCTAACTCGATCTTGACAACCTCTTTTGAGCAACTCGCGATTTTTGAGAGCTCACAACGATGCATTCATGCTGCAATTCATGAAAGAAGCACATACCAAGGGACTACGACTTGTAAAGGCTTGCAGTGACACATGAAGAACCGGACAACCAATACTACCAAATTTGGAAGATAGACGGCTCTCGTTCATACAGAATGGATACTACCTCTCAAAGCACTACATGGAACAACCACTACAACAAGGGTCTGTCAGGGACGACAGACTCGAGAGGGGGGGGAGTGTTGGAACTCAAAGTCAAGCACAAGCATGGAAGCACATCAAAAAGGTGGAAACACACAAGAAGAAGGAGCACGTAGGGAGCTCCATGAAGTAACTGTCAACTTTTCATAAGAATCCCCTACAAAAATAGTGATTTCCATCACTAAAATCATTGTAAATACCATTTTCTATTTTGGTAGCTCCATTTTGTGCAAGCCGAGGAGTCCTCGAGCTTGAGGAGCATTAGAAGTACCATCGTACCAATTTTCATAATTTTTAGACTCCGTTTGAGCCCTCAAATAAGCCCTGGAACCTAATTTTTAACTAGGCCGGACACTAGGTCTGGACAGGGCCAAAACTAGTTAAAAACCTATAAAAAGAGCTAGAGAGCTCATTTTAGGGGTGGGCTTCTTGTAGATTTCAGTTTTGTAATAGATTTCCTTTTGTAATCAAAATCCTTCCATTGTTCCTCTCTTTGATCTTACCGTGTGCGCGTGTGTGTGTATGTGTGTGCATGTTTGTGTGCTTTCACTCACGCACTTGTGCCTTCACTTGCTCGTGGTCTTCATACCGGTCCTCACGTCTCCGCGAATTGACAAGTAAAGGAGGTGGTGCTTACGCTTGAGCTACAGTAGGTATCAAGGCCAATACAATGCTCAGCCCTATTACTATAGGCCTCCTCAGAACTACCCATACCAGGCTCAACAGAGACCTCAACCTATTTTAGCTCAGCAACCACCCCTACCAGCAAATGTCATCTCAGTTAAATATGCTGCTGCAGAAGAGAACCTAAGTAGGGCTTTAGTGCCTTCTTCACCCCTGATCACAGAGAGTGATCCCAACTTAAACAGTTTTGACTCTACACATGTAGATAGTCCACCCGCATATTACACACAGTCACCAGAACATATCATTATGATAGTCCACCATTGGAACCTAGTTGGGAGCCCGAATACACTAATGTGATGTACACAAATCCGAATCCACTGCCCCAAGTAAGACAACAGAGACCACAGGGCCCTAGAGGACCATGCTTTAGGTGCCAAGGTTACCATTTCATAAAGGATTGTCCACATCCTCCGATAGCAGGACAATCGCAATACTATAACATACAAGGCTTTTGCGTCGACTGTGGTAAAGAGCATGTCATAAAAGATTGTCCTAAGAACCCAGTTAACGCTTCAAATATGACACCAATCAACGTGATAGGTATTGTAAACAATGCAGATGGATCCAACCCTACATACTTGCCTATCCAAGCTATAACCAGAGCCCAGGCGCTCTTACAGAACCAACAGCTTAATCATGAGAAAATAGCAGGAACTAGTGAAGTTGGAGAATCTAGCAGTAAAAAGACAAAATCTTGGAAAGATTCCAGAGAAAGGATAAAGAGAAAACGGAGTAAAAAAATAACAGAATTGGAAGGAAGTCTCAAGGAATCTAGAGCCAAAATCATAGAATTGACTTCATAGGAATTGAATCAAGAAAACCCAGCTCAAAAATCAGGATTAGTTTTAGTGGAACCCATACCGAAAAACGTAGACATGATGTTTCGTGCATATCAGTCTAGAATAAAAGAAGGACCTCAAGTAGCTAAAATGAGTAAGAACTACCCTCGAGCAGACCTAGAAATTGAGAGGATTAAGCTTTGCATGAAGATGGTAGAATTAGCACAAGCAATGTTCGAAGCCTCTAGATATCTAAATTGGAATAACATGGCAAAACCCGAATCGCACTTTCAAGGACTGATGGAGAGGCTAGAATACTTGATAGATAGCAAAGAGAAAAAGAATCAGCATAGGAACCCTACTGTCCTAGAGACACAGGAAAGGAATGCACCATCCCTGTCTCAAGTACCCAACACAGAAGGGGAAGACAACCTGTCCTCCATACATAGGTACTCACATGAATTTTTGAGAGAAATCCAAGAAGAGAAATGGAGAAAAGAACAAGGAACCCATCCTCCTATTCAAGAAATAGATGACTTGCAGGAACAATTTCCCCAAGACATCCCCTCTATTTACGATTATGTAGAGCAGGAGCAACTAAGTGAACACACAGGTTTTGAATCCAATTCTTTGCAAGAATTACCTCAATTCATAGGACCTTGGGAAGCTAAGTCTATTAGCATGAGAGCACCCACGATAATAGTGAGGAATGAAGAATCAGTAATCCCTAGAAACACGGAAGTGATCAAGCATACCAAGGTACAATGTAGTCTCACTCTAGAGGAGTTATTAAAGGTTAAACCAGAATTGTGGAAACATGTAGCAAATCAATTCCCTGAGCTTGCTACTGCTCCCTCACAGATAGGATCACATAAGAAGGTACCAGAGATACCCGTAGAAAAGATTGGAGATGTAAGTGAAGGAGAGGAAGTAACACTTATCTTCCAATAACCCATCAGGGATACACCACGAAAGCCATCTTAGATTCAGGAGCCGGAGTAGCCATTGCTACCACTACTTTATGGAAACGTTGGGGTAAGCCAGCATTAAGACCTACCAAGATGAAGCTACAAATGGCTGATGGACACATAGAAAAACCATTGGGCTTACTAGAAGGCATATCTCTCACCACTTGTGGTGTAGAGTTTGAGCATACTTTTGCCATTTGTGATTTTAGTAAAAATCATGCTTATGAGATGATATTGGGACGACCATTCATGCGTCAGTTGCAAATTGTACAAGATTGGGGAACTAATTCTTTGTACTTGCAACATTTAGGAGTGACTACTAAAGTCAATCTTAAAGACTATTCACATCGAGATGTACCCCCAATAGAATGGAACACCATCCATAAGACACAGGTAGAAACGGAATCGGTACACTCATTAGAGTCAGACCCCTCATGGTTACACGAGGATACTCATCTATGGATGTGTAAGGTAGCCAAACAAGAGGAAGAACGGTTGGAAGCCAGGACCTTAGGTGCAGAACAACATCCACGAACCCTTCAAGACCCAGCTTATGCACCTGTAGTATTTCCAGATGAGTTTGAACCCCATGGTTGGGCAGAAATCCTAGCAACCATGGATGTAGCCATCAATGAAGAACAATGGACACCCCACTGTGATGAGGATGGCTATGACATTTTAGTTTTCACGATAGAGCCAATCATGTGTGATTCAGTTTTAGAAGAATGTGAACCTAACACTGATGCATTTGAGGATGTGAGTGATTTTGATTTAGAGTCAATTGTTATGGACTCGTCCTTTGCATCAAAAGAAGAATATTTCTAGGAAGTAGAGACTCATCCTCAGAGACCCAAAGAACTTATGAATGAGGTGAGGTTAGCCACACAAGTGACTGACAAAAGTGAAGGTAAGAAAAGAAAGAAGAAAGAAACCATGTCAGAAACAGAAGAATCTTTATTTGAAGTTCCCGAGAACTTCAAGAAATATGAAATAGAAGATAGACGAATCATGGTACGAATGCCTAACAGAAAAGCTGATGTTGGAGAAGTATATGATAACCGAGAGAAAACCAAGAAAATCATAGTAGCCATCAAAGGAGAAGAAGAAAAATGTACCTACATAGGGCATGATTTGATGAATGAAGAAGAAGAAGAATTAGTTTCCCTATTGCGCGAATATAGAGATGTTTTTGCTTGGAGTTACAAAGATTTGAAAGGAGTAGATCCGGATATATGTTCTCATAGAATCCCTATGACTCCAGATGCAAAACCTACGAAATAGAAACCATACACGTATAATGATAATTACGCTGCAAAGATTAAAGAGGAAATAGATCGTTTGATAGAAGCAGGATTTATTTATGAAATTGAGCATATCGAATCGGTATCCCCCATTGTGGTTGTGCCCAAGAAGCATGGAAAACTGTGTGTGTGTATTAACCTTAAAAAAGTTAATGCCGCCATGATTAGAGATAGTTATCCTCTTCCTATCACGGAACATTTATTGGAAAGATTTGCGGGCAAGGAAGTTTACAGCTTTCTCGATGGTTTCTCATGCTATAATCAAGTAGCCATTGCTCCAGAAGATCAACACAAGATGGCTTTTGCCACAGAATGGGGCATATTTGCATTTCGTGTAATGCCTTTTGGCTTAACAAATGCATCTGCTACTTTCCAGCAACTCATGTGTCATGTTTTCAGGGAATTCTTACGCAAGAGTTTGGAAGTTTATGTCGATGACTTATGTGCTCATTCGAATGTCAGGCAGACTCATATCCCAGAATTAAGACAAGTATTTGACAAATGTCGAGAATATCAGGTTTGTTTGAACCCATAAAAATGTGTTTTCATGGTCAAACAAGGAAAAATTCTAGGACACATTGTGTCAAAGAATGGAATCTCTACGGACGAAGAAAAAGTGAAGGTGATTGCAGATCTACCTAGGCCAAACAATGTAAAAGAGGTACAAGCATTTATGGGACATTGTGGTTATTATAGACGATTCACACACATGTATGCAATCATAGCTAAGCCTCTGTACTCTCTTTTGACCAAGTTTGAATGGACAGATGAGTGTGAGAATTCATTCAATGAACTTAAAGGATGTTTGTGCTCAGCACCTATATTGACAACCTCAGATTGGAGTAAGCCATTCCATGTACATGTGGATGCATCCAACTATGCCATAGGATGTGTGTTAGCACAACCCACGAATGAAGGTAGTATAGATCTCCCCATAGCTTATGCGAGCAGACAGTTGAATGCCGTAGAAAGAAATTACACCACTACGGAAAGAGAAGGATTAGGAATGATCTACACGGTAAAGAAATTCAGGCATTATTTGTTGGCAAACAAGTTCAAGTTCTTTACAGATCATCAAGCATTGTTGTACTTAGTCAATAAACCATGTAACACGGGAAGATTAATACGTTGGTTTCTATTACTCATGGAGTACGATTTTGAAGTAGTAGTCAAGAAAGGAAAGACACATCTTAGAGCTGACCACCTTTCAAGATTAACCTCAGGAGAAGCTCCTCAAGGGATAGTGGATGAATTACCCGATGCGTATTTGTTTAACCTTGAGATAGCACCAGAATGGGCTAAGCCTATTGTCCCTATTCTCACGTATGGACCCAAGAATCCTAGGATAAGGATCAAGGAAGGAGAAATTACCAAGTCTCAAAGATATCAAATCATAGCAGGAAGTATATATAAACAAGATAATCAAAAGATTCTTGCTTGTTGTGTAGATGAATCAGAACATGCGAATTGGTTGCAATTAGCACACATATGTGCATTAAAGCAACATCACTCGAAACATCAAACATTACAGACTCTGCATAGACTAGGAGTATACTCACCTACGATGGAAGCAGATGTCTACAAATTGTGTAAAGAATGCCATGTATGTTGTGAAAGACCACCGGTAGAACATGCTACATTATATCACGTGTCTCTCACACCAGACTGGAGTGAACCTTTAGTGACATACTTGAGGATGAACACACTCCCTCAAGGAATGACTTTAGCACGGCAACGCAGTCTAGAGCAGGAAGCTCAGGACTATTCACTTATTGGCGATAATCTATACGAAAGAGGAAGAGACGGATACCTAAGACAATGTGTTCATGAAAGCGATTATCTGAGCATACTAGAGACTGCACACCAAGGTGTTGCAGAAGGTCATTTTGGACCAGATAGGATAATCAAAGCCATCCTCTTTGCAGGATTATGGTGGCCCACTCTTCACATGGATGATCATACCTATGTAAAGAGATGTGATGTGTGCCAAAGAACTCAGTTTCCTACTCACAGAGATGAAATGCCATTGAAACCCATGATGGGAGGATGTGCATTTTCTAAGTGGGGTATAGACTTTGTACGACCCATTAACCCCCCTTCAAAAGGTACACATGATGAATACATTATTGTTGCGATAGATTATCTTACCAAATGGGTAGAGGCAAAAGCCACGAAAAAGAATGATGCACGCACGACTGCAAAATTCTTATTTGAAAATGTCTTTACAAGATATGGATTGCCTATAGAGTTAGTGAGCGATCGAGGAACTCACTTTCTAAACCAGGTCATTGAATATTTGTTACAGGATTTTATGGTGATTCACAAGAAATCCGCACCATATCATCCTCAGCCCAATGGTCAAGTTGAAAGCACTAACAAGATCCTATGTAATGTACTGACGAAACTCGTGAACAACAAATGTTCAGATTGGGATAAACAGTTACACGACGCTTGTTGGAAGCAGCCAGAGGCACAGACGACACGGAAGCATGTAACGACAAAGCAGGGAGCCAGTCGAATCATTTTTCAAATAATTATGTTTTCAAATACTTTCCAAAAACCTCCAACAGTGATTCTTATCACTATTGTAACATATGTAACATAGAAAACCCCATTTTGTAATCCACAGCTCCATTTTGTGCAAGCCGAGGAGTCCTCGAGCTTGAGGAGCTTAGGTAGAATGCGCGTACCAATTTTCGTTATTTTTAGACATCGTTTACCCTTCCAAATAGCATCTAGGACCTAATTTTTAACTATGCCGGTCACTAGATGTGAAACCGGTCAAAACTAGTCTAGAAACTATAAAAAGAGCTAGAGAGCTCATTTTTGGGGAGAGCTTGTTTGAGGTTAGAGTTCTTTTGAGCTTGTAATAGTGTTCTTGAGTAATAGAGCTAATTTCCCACCTTCCATTGTGTCTTGCTTGTCTCTTCATAGTGTGTGTGCATGTGTGTGTGCATTTCTATGCTTCTCACCTTCACTCTCACTTCATCTCACATTCACAATCTTCATATCACTCCTATCTCTTCCGCGGATTGACATTAAGGAGGTGGAGCTTCTTAACGTGGTTCTCACCATTGTGCTAGAGCAACACCAAATTTGGCGCCGTTGCCAGGGATCGAGTCCTGGACGAATGTGTGATGGTAAGAGTATAGCAAGAAGTGGCGTTGGAAGGTAAAAATTTCAGTTTTTGTTGTTGTTTTTACTTAGTTTTTAGTGTTTTTCACCTCCCCCACACTCCATCTTCATCATCATCTTCATCTCCAAAAAAATCAGAAAATTCACTATATCCCCCCATTCTCCTCATTTCCCCTCATTTGTGCATGCGAGAGAGTGAGAGAGAGCTTTTGTACTTGTGTGTACTTTTGTTTTCTTGAGTTTTCTTGCAGGTACAGAGCTCCAGTGCATCAAGAAGGCTGCAAAAAGGTAAAAACTTCAGTTTCTGTCAGAAATTTCCGTCTGTGTCAGACCATCGCGATGGTCTGCAAAGTTCCGAATTTGGAGAAGGCGACCACACCAGCGTGAAGAGCACACCTGCGCCTACAGGAATCCATAGCTGCATTCACAAAATTTGCATTTTGGTGGACCATCGCGATGGTCTCTGACCATCGCGATTGTGTCACACCATCGCGATTGGCTCACGCCATCGCGACGGCTTGGCCGGACCATCGCGACGGTCTCTGACCATCGCGATTGTGTCACACCATCGCGATTGGCTCACGCCATCGCGACGGCTTGGCCGGACCATCGCGACGGTCTCAGACCATCGCGATTGTGTCACGCCATCGCGCCGACGGTGCCACGTGGCAATCTAGACCATCGCGACGGTGCACTTCAGACCATCGCGACGACACCCTTACACCATCGCGACACTTCAAAAATTCAGACCATCGCGATTGGCTCACGCCATCGCGCCCAGACCATCGCGATTGGCTCACGCCATCGCGCTCAGACCATCGCGACGGTTCACTTTGGACCATCGCGATTGTCCACGTTGACCGTTGACTGACGCCATCGTGATTGTGCAAATTCAGACCATCGCGATTGTGCACTTTCAGACCATCGCGATTGTCCAATTTCATGCCATCGCGACGGTGCACCCTCACGCCATCGCGACGGTCCCAGACCATCGCGATTGTGCACCCCCATCTCAAATTTTAGGGTTTCAATTTTTGGCCAATTTTGGGCCTATTTTTGGGAAATTTTTGGGTGATTAGACTCATAGGAGACCCCTTAGCTCATATTTGGAGAAAAACCTGTTTGTTAGTTTTTACCCCCCAGGGCCTGAACGGTCATAACTTTTTCATCCGAAGTCCGTTTTTTGAGCTTAATAGCTCGTTAGAAAGCTCTCTACGAGTACTACGTGACCTCAACTGTTTTTTCTTAAAGGATACGTCTATTTTTAGATAAGCTATTTTGAGGTTGACCTAGTTTGGGACTAGAAAGCCAAGGGGCAAGCATTAAAAAGTTGGGCAAAAGGGAAGGGACTTAAAAGGTGTATATGCTCAAGTGCTTGATCATCCAACTGTGAATTGGTCTAATATTGGAATTTTCCAGGTCTAACAAGGGCAATCGAAGGCAACCAAGGCAAGGCAGTGAAGGGCATAAAGCTTGGGAAGCGCGGCTTCTTGGGCATCAGAGCAACCAGAAAAGCTGACTCGAGGTTGGAAGATTACACAACCCCCTCAGTCAATTCTTAGCTTAGGCTAAACGGTAGTGTTGTGGATTAAAGACGATAGGAACACCTCAAGTTCAAGATATTTAATTCTTTCAAGTTCAAGACTAAAGTAAAGGTGTGTGACACGAAAACCTAAAGGAAAGAACCTAAGTCTGACGGAACGAGAACTCAAAATTATCACGGAAAGTTGAATTCCTGACGCATACATTAAGACAAGAATCTAAAGAATTTTAAAAAGAATCAAGACAGTAAATAACAAAGAATCATTGACGATCTGAGCGTGTACTAAGTGTGCAAGGAACAAAATTAATGAACCTTAGATCGGGAAAACATATAGGTAAGTCAGATCGACGAAGCCTTAGATCATCAGAGGCAAGTGTAAGAACTACTGCACGATCGTGGGCTCAACAATTGAACACTAGTTATCCCTACGAGTTCAGACACTAGCGAATCAGAAATGGCATTTAGCACAGAAAGACCAGAAGGAGGGTCGAATGTAGCCTACTTAGAAAAACCAGAAGGACCCTATAGAACACAACTAGAGTTTCTCCGAACGAACCGATTAGGTGCTCGCATCTATGAGGATGGTTTGCGAAGGCAAGTGGTGCAAATGCACAAGCCCGATCAACCCATTGGATTGGAACATCCAGTGGTGAAATTCGAGAGAGACGCGTACATAGACAAGGAAGGAACGATGTACATCTTAAGTACGTAGCCAAACAATACCGACGAGTTTGGCGTGATTCAACCAGAGACGGAAGCAAAATCTCAAGGAAAAGAACCATTAGAAGAGCCTAGAACACCTAGAGGGAAATCTGTACTGACACGAGTACTAATCCCGGATTGGATCCCTCAGGACAACAGAAGCATAGAGTTGTTTGTAAATAAAGAAACTGATGAAGCCTTTTGGAGATACAAGACCGAAATACTTAGTGAGGTAGGTATCATCACTATATACGAGTTCAAGGACCCGGATACACCTGGAAAGGTTGTATACCTGGATGAGACTTCAGAAAGAGTCTTTGTGGTGCCTGAGCGCGCTAAAAACACATACACATGGAGAGGTGAATTGGTATTCCCTCCATCTAGAACAAACATGAATACAAGTCAACAAGGGGCAGGAACCTCCTCAGCCCATGGAAATCAAAGAGAGGGAAATAAAGAGAGACCGGAAGTAAGCTTCACTCATCCCATAGGGAGAGATAGAACAACCACGAACACTAATAGAGTGGATAGACAAAGAGATCATGGAGTACTAGGTGGTAGAGATGATTTTCCTCTACCTAGGCCACGTGAACACGCAAGAATATTGAGACCCACACAGTTAGTAAAATCCATGAAGAATTATTTTGACGGGACAGGAGATCCCTATGACCACGTCGCAGAATTCAAGCAAGTACTAAGAGCCGAACAAGTTGAAGACATGTTCACGCAATACAACGCATTTGGACTAACGTTAAAGAACACCGCTTTAACTTGGTTCCAACCATTGCAACAAAGGCAATTTAGAGACATCCATCACTTTTTAGAGTCATTCATCACCGAATTCTCTAAAAGTGGGATTAGACATGACACGTCTTCGTTGATTCATAGCTTTAAACAGACCCCTCAGGAAACCGTAAGACTGGCAGGACGTAGGTTTAGACAATATGTTGAACGATGTCCAATGCAAGAGCTACCCTCACAAGCCAAGCAAGTGTCATTGTTTCTAGATGGCTTGTTGAGCTCTAAACTACGCTCCTATGTGTACCTAAAAGAACCCAGAACGCTAGAGCAATGTGTAAGAATTTGTATAGACATTGAGGAAAACTTAGGAGATGAGTTGGAACTCTCCAAGGTCTATAAGGACTCAGACTGTTCATCTCTAGCATCCACAAAATTGTCTAGCTCAATAGAAGACCTTGCAGAAAAAGTGGCCCAGAAACTAGGAGTTTCTAGTAAACCTAGGGTGCTAACAAACAAGCGTTGTTACACCTGTGGTGGTGACCATACGGCAAATGTGTGTCCCAATGCACCACAACCTCAAACCAACCCTAGTGGCCAATATTGTACAATTGAGAGAAGATACACGAATCATACGGCTCAGGACTGCCCATACAACAAACAAACTGTGAGACAATGCAATGCTAACACGAAACATGGGCTTACTACGAAGACACCTAGCAACCGCCAAGGAAGAAAACCAGCGCTTACAGGATCAGAACCGAGAAAACTTAGAAGCGCGCTCGACCACCCAGAACAACCACTCAGTCCTAGCAGGTTCAAAGCCATTCCTTCAGACTCGATGAGGATGCTGCTAGACGATCATGTGAGATTGCTAGATGAATATGACCGCATGAACGAGGAGTTACAGAAACTCAAAGAAGATCACAAATTACTCCAGTTACGAGAACCGGCACACCACGACAGACCAGCACCTGTGGACCCCTCTCCTGACCTCCTAGAGGAACTCAACTCATTACGGGCCCAGGTATCGACCCTTGAATCAAGGATTGCAGTATACGAAGCGCCACCAAGGCCAGATTCCCCACCTGAGCTTCCAGCTGAGGAAGAAACGGTCACCATCCCGGTGGAGGGAACGTTTGAAGAGGCATACGAGCCACAACCCATCCCAGGCGGACGCGTCACGGCCGAGGGCCAGATGACGTACGAACTTCCGACCCCCGCGTGGATGAAGACTATTGAGGAGCTTGGAACAACACACTCAGCTAGAGTAGAGGCACAATTACATGCCATGGCGATGATAGAAGAAAAGATATTACAGTCTCCATTTTTTGCTCATTTGGCCCCGCGACGATACATATCTGGGCATGAGCTACAGTATAAACCGTATTTCATGTTAATGGCCGAATACCAGTTAGCCATTGAGAAAGAGACAGGTAAGAAACCATCGCATGCAACTCAATTCGAGGCGGCTGATCTACCACCAGATGCACAGAAAGGCAAGATCTATCAACCAGAGTGGTGAAAAAATTCACTACAGCAGTATCCAGAGATGATGAGTACATGGGTAAAGGCACCTTTGCATTTGAAGTACAATCCGTGTTGGGGACCAGTGCCACGTCGCCGCTCCTGGACTGCCTTTGCTATTAAGGTATAAAACAATAAGCAGTGCCAAGGCTGGTTGAATTACCCCTATTTTAAGCCACCCATTGAGTTACCAACTGTTGGCTACATGATGGCTACAATTCGCCACTGGCTCCCTAGATTAAAGCATATGGACGATATAGTGGCGCATATGACTGTCAAAATCTTTGACATGATGCAAATGATTTTTAAAGTCTTCCGACGCGTCAAGGCACCACATGTCAACACCCCGGGCTTTGAGCATGGCAATTTCGATCTGGTATATGATATGAGTACTACGCCATTGCTACGGGTTTGTTATGCCTGGCACTGCAGAATAAAGTACCTACCGGCGTGCTACAAGCAGACATTCGAAGAGATGTTCACAACCGGTTTTTGGGAATACCATTCAGAGGTATTCATAAGCAGGCCTACACATTTATTACAATTATTTTCCTGTGAACGAATGTTCTATTCCACACACTATCAGCTCCCGCCACCGGAAGAACCGCAACCAATCGACTGGGAGAAACTCGAGGCAGCCCTGGCCCGAGGCATTCGTATCTCCGAGCACACCCTCGCTCAAGACCTCCTACAGAACTATATCCGGCAGACCTCACAGCAAGGTTCTGTCAGGGACGACAGAAGAGAGAGGGAGGGGGGTGTTGGAAGCAGCCAGAGGCACAGACGACACGGAAGCATGTAACAACAAAGCACGGAGCCAGTCGAATCGTTTTTCAAATAATTATGTTTTCAAATACTTTCCAAAAACCTCCAACAGTGATTCTTATCACTATTGTAACATATGTAACATAGAAAACCCCATTTTGTAATGCACAGCTCCATTTTGTGCAAGCCGAGGAGTCCTCGAGCTTGAGGAGCTTAGGTAGAATGCGCGTACCAATTTTCGTTATTTTTAGACATCGTTTACCCTTCCAAATAGCATCTAAGACCTAATTTTTAACTATGCCGGTCACTAGATGTGAAATCGGTCAAAACTAGTATAGAAACTATAAAAAGAGCTAGAGAGCTCATTTTTGGGGAGAGCTTGTTTGAGGTTAGAGTTCTTTTGAGCTTGTAATAGTGTTCTTGAGTAATAGAGCTAATTTCCCACCTTCCATTGTGTCTTGCTTGTCTCTTCATAGTGTGTGTGCATGTGTGTGTGCATTTCTATGCTTCTCACCTTCACTCTCACTTCATCTCACATTCACGATCTTCATATCACTCCTATCTCTTCCGCGGATTGACATTAAGGAGGTGGAGCTTCTTAACGTGGTTCTCACCATTGTGCTAGAGCAACAACGCTGTTTGGGCATATCGAGTGGCCTACAAGACCGTACTCAATGCAACTCCCTTTCAGATGGTTTTTGGTCAGAATGTTGTGCTTCCTTTGGACTTCTTGATACCGACCCTTAAGGTTGCACATGAACATCAGTGGACCGGCCATGAATAAGCAAGAATAATGGACTTGGAACGATTAGGAGAAACCAGGCTAAAAGCAGCAGCAGCAATATACACGGCAAAGAAACGACAGAAAGCCTATTTCGATGCACATGTGAAAGATAAAGGCTTAAAAGAAGGAGATTTAGTCCTAGTATATACGCTGAAGCAACATGCACGGAAGTTAGAAAAGCGAGGTTATGGACCTATGATCATTAACAGACTCTCGACAAGCGGAGCAGTACAATTAGCCACCTTAGAAGGAGACATAATGCCTAACTACATTAGTGGTTGTAGAGTCAAGTTATATCAAGGACCTTTGACTGAGGATATGCTTAGACGACTCACATTGGCAAAGAAGCGTAAGGAGGAAGAAAATAGAATACGTGCAGAAGCTCAGGCAGAAGCTATAGAACGCATTAAGCGCATGAAGCTAAGAAGACAAGGACTAGGGAGAGAACAGTATAACCATCTGGAAACATCACCAGATATCCCATGGCCATGTGTCAAGCAAAGTCAAGTACTCATCCTAGCATAACGGATCGGAGACCATTCATTACAGTCGGGCTAGAGCACGGCAACCCTTGCCAAGAGCTCAGGGCCTTAATTGACTCAGGTGTTGCGACTAGTGCGATTAGATGGTCCCACTATAAGGACTCAGGAATAGAAATGCGGCTAATTGAGGCATACCTCATAGGTCTAGGAGGCATGGAAACCCCTTGCATGGGTGAGGTGGAACTTCCTATCCTCATACATGATGTGACCATGACAACCAAGCTACTAGTGTGCCATGACAAGGACCTAATAGAACCCCTAATCCTTGGCCAAGATTGGCTATACGATCACTCAGTGGACCTAAATCTTAGACAAGGCTCCTTGCAGATTGGAACCTTAGATCAGAAGCGAGTGATACCGCTTGACTTCCCTAATGGCATTCCGACTGAGGGTTGTAACCCTAGGCCCTATGAAATGCATGCGACGGAAGACCGGAAGATCTTTGGTCAGATCAGTCACGTTATGTCTACACCAACCCACACGGGCTTGGCGATGGACAATTGTCAATCAGAAGGACGTCAGGAGATTTTCCCTTGGGCTTCCTGCAAATTAGAAGGGGCAACCATCCAACCGCTTGGTCAAATGGACACCATCAGTGGTCAAATGGGGACAATTGCAGGACAGATGGGGACGATCAGCGATCAGGTGGACTTCATCAACGTCCACATGGGCAAAACACCCTGCGGTGCCCATCCTTCCACACTTACTACGGACTGGCCTAGATTAATAGTAAAAAATAGAGCACTTCCTAATGGGCAAGTTTCGCAAGTGTTGGACCTCCCTTCTTTTCCAAAGCAGAGTGTCCCTCCGACCTCTCAACCTCAACCACAAAGGAGTCAACCACAACAAAGGAACCCAGGTCGACGACAATATCAGACAACCCAAAGAGAACAGGAGTATCAGTATCACAAAGCAAGTGGCACAAGACAAATATGGGTGCCAAAAGGACAGAAACCATCGACAGATTTCAACAATGCAGACAATGACAAGAAGAAGTCAAGGCAGAAGCAGAGTTAATATTCAACACCTTCTCGACCTTCTTCTACGAGTACAAACATTCGTCAAATTTGGATCGCCAAGAAGTACCTAACGAATCGACCCACACCCACACAAATTTGGGTACCCAAACAATGTATTATAGCTCAACCCTCAAGCCATGTAATATACACCCCTCGAAAATCTCTTCAACCCTCCATACCACCAAATCTGATATCATCTTTTGTCCCTCCGCAGAGACCTATCACCAGATCACAAGCTCTTAGGAAGTGGATACCGAAACGTATCCAGAAGTCTTCTCCTAACCCATTGTTTAACATAACTCCCACCCTGACTAATCTACAACCTTGTAATAACTCATTCATGACTGAACCTTGTATAAATCCACACACTATAACCCACCATCACTTGTAATAACACCTCATCAAGAAATGTATGTATTATCAGAAGCATGTAGGTGTCTAGAGATCTGCATTAGTTTGCAAGAAATCATTCCATAAACCACATCACAACACTCGGCTACACGGGTTACACATCAGTTATGGAAAGGGATTGCAGTCTCACTTTAATGGGATCATAATTAATTTCCATACTAATGTGCTAATCTTTTGTAGCAGATCTTTTCCTTAGCACGTCAATCATCATGCAAACCGAAGAAGGACCATCTGAAGCTGGAACCAGTATAACCAGGGCTACTATTGGTGATTTACTTGCTGAGCCCCAACCGATGGCTCCATCGCCAGAATTTCAAGGTTTCCCAAGACCAATGCCTATTGACGATCCTCCTAGAGGGTATACTAAGAAGATTCATCGCAATTCTCACTGGTTTCAAGGGCTAGTAGGACCATTGGTGGATGTTGAGTTTATATTTGAGGCTAATTTGACTTTTGATGACCGTACCTGGGGCAAATATCAGTTTTTCTCAAGAGAGTTTGAAGGACTACAGAACACACAAGACTTAACGCATGTTTGGGCAAGAGCCGGCTTCACAGATTATTTCAGTGACCCTTTGCCTAAACCAAACTTCTACAGATGCTATTACTTAGTCACCACTTTGACAGCTTCTGAGAACAAGGATCTGCCCGACACTTTTATTTTGCCATCCTTAGTGAACGATCCACCATATAAAAGATTTTATCTTTCTAAAGATTTGATTCGAGCTGCCATCAAGATTCATGGAACCCACACGCCCACAGAGCGAGAAAGGTTAGTTCCAAACCCTATGAAACGTGGGGACGTTACTAAATGGGAAGAGATTTCGGCGATCACACCTGAGCTTTCAAAACCACTGCGGATATGTATGCAGCATTTTGCTTTCCCCGCTCAGGACAGATTCACAATGCCTCACAAACGAATATGGTTCGGTTTGTATTTATCATGTATTGGACCCCAGACAGTTGATCTAGCTAGCTGGATCATTGATCAGTTGTATTTAGCACAACACAGATGGGAAAGAAAGAAGGTTATTAATGGATGTTGCGCCCTCACGCGCATTGTATATATGTGTTTGGCCTACGATTTACCTATCAAGCGAGCAATGACAAGCAAAGAGCTGAAAGCATTCAAAGGGACAACGAAGAAAGCTAGGAAGCCTAGCAAAGGACGAGCTGGAAAGCTTATGAGAGGTACTATCCCATGCCTCCAGGTTCCAGAATCACCGTCACCGCAATGTTAGCGGCCACCGGATCGGAAGATTGTATAACTGAATCTTGTTCGCACGAGTGAAAAAGTAGTTACAAAGAGTTTGTAAAAAAGTTATATAAATCAAGAAGACGCGCAGAGACGGGTACGTGATGGATCACCAGACTGTCTGTCTGGGTGACTGAGGGGATCGTATCTGTAGTATCTATTTGCATAATCTCCAGTATTCTAAGTTTCTGGTTCGTCTCTTGTTTGTCTGTCGCTCTTGTTTGTCTGTCGTCGACCTCTATTCTGCTTGATTAACTTCATAACATTCGAGAGATTACCAGACTGTCTGTCTGAGAGATTTTTCTGGAGCGTTACTGTGTATCGAGTAGAGTAATTCAGAGTATCTTGGCGACTTTCTGAGTATTCGGTGTGTATCTGTGTTTCGGCTTATCGATATTACGATGGTATCCATGGCGATTGTGCGTCTCAGTTAGTTCGCGCATTGGATTGTCTCTTTTCTTGAAACATTCTGTAAGTGTATGGCGAAGTCTGTGCAGTCATGGTAACTCTTTTGGTATTGGTGTTGTCCTAAGTTGTCAGTAGTATCTGGTTTAGGTTTCACACGGCAAGTTTAAGTTATAGTAGAAATCTCTTGGGTTGAGTACTGAATCTTCAGTACTGTGTGTTTGAACTATCGAGTTCTCTGTGTCTACGGTGTTGTCTGATTGTTTATATCCATTCGGTAAAGGTTAACGATTACTCTTGTTTCCGGCATTCCCAGTAAGTATTGTGTAGATGCAACATAGCATTTTAGTGTATTCGGTACACGTGGTTGAGCTAAGACTGTGAACGGTAATGCCTAAGTACAATAGATTTTTGTTAGAGCTCTCAGCAGTAGTATATTGTTGAGCAATGAGTTTGGGAACTAAGTACAGGGCCTCTGTCTAACAGACCCCTTCCACTCCCAAGAACCCAAGAATCACTTAAACGCACTTCTAATAGTTAGAAGGAACCAACAACGTTTAACATTGGCGCCGTCTGTGGGAAGGTGGCATCAAGATTGCCGTTTATCTGTCGAAAGTGTTATCAAGATTGCCATTTATCTGTGGGAAGGTGGCAATAGATCAGATTGTTGCAAACCTGTTATGGAAACATGACTGTAAATTTTTAATCAACAGTAACAATATGTGATTAGTACAGAAGATGATACATGCCGGTTACTCGATCCGGTGAAACGTATCCAAAGAACTGCCAGCCTAGGGTACTTAATTTGCTAAAAACGACTCCGGGAGGTAGAAGTACAACTAGGTCTAACCCATTGTCAAGAAAGTAAAGAACGTTAGTAGTGATTCCGGTCATATTTCGGTGGAACGTGTTACGCCTCTGGTAAATTCCGGTACTATTTCGGCACAGTCTGTCGAAGATATAGTAACTCCAGATTCTACCAGGATGCAGCCTGAAGTTAATTTAACAACATTGGGTAAAGATTCAAATTTGTTTACAACTAGAAACACTTTAGCCAAAGAAATTAGTGAAGGCAAAAAAACACCTTGTTTTGGCGAAAATTTGACACATTCGGGTGATATTTCGGTAACAATTACTGAAAGATCGCAGTTTTCCGACGACGGTTTACCATTTCTTGGTGAATCTTCCTACATTCGACATCAAGAAGGAAGGGAACTTGTTCCAAACTGAGATTCGAAGCATACTGAACAAGATTATCGAACCGAAAAGTGCACAAACTGATACAGACTCCGACGGTTCAGATATTCAGCCTCGGAATACAGGAGATAATCACCATACAACCATCAGCACGATGAACGAACAACAGCAACTATGTCTACCCAGGCCGACTCCAACGGGAGTAACGTACACCAAATTCGGTGGATTCCCAGGTGATGACCCGGATGCTCATGTACGCACATTTGAGATAAGCTACGCAGTACTCAACCATCCACCTGATCCGGCGTATAAGGCTATTGTTTTCCAATCGACATTGGTCAACGAAGCAGCTAGATGGCTTACAGAATATGATATTAACCATTTCAGCACCTATGAAGCAGTAAGGGATGCCTTTTTGCAGAGATTCAGGCTAAAGAAGAATCCAGCCGAAATTTTTGACTACCTGCAAAACAATAGATAGAAGATAAATCAAACAGTATAGGAGTACGCCACTCTATTCAAGACTCATTTGAGGCAGTTACCACCAGCACATGCCAACCTACCGGATGACGTTATTACTCAATGGTTCATCAATGGCTTGACTCCACAACTTAAACAGATTATGATCATACGCTATGTAGGAGCTATGACGCTAGATGCAGTGATCGCAATGGCTTTGCAGTTGGAAAACAAGGTTGGAGGATTTACAGAAGATCTAGAGTGGTTAAAACCAAATAAAAAAGTCGCTAAAGATCCGACCAGACAGATGTATTGCACTACATGCAAGAATTCAGGCCATACTAGTGCCACTTGTGCACTTAATCAGTTGTTTTGTGCTATCTGTAACACTACCGAACACACCACCGAAAACTGCGCATATAACGCCAAAGTGCAAGGAACAACGACTGTCAATGCAATTATACAAGAACCAGGGCAGCCAGCCAATCACTATGTTCCTCCGCAAATGAGAAACAACCAGCAACAAGGATATCGAAATTATAGAGGATAGAGAAATATTAACTATAATGCAAACCGCTGGCAGACCGGACCGCCACCGGAAAATCCAAATTTACCACCACCACACTGCCATTTCTGTGGTGAATTTGGTCACATTAGAAGATTTTGTAAGGATGCAGCTGAGTATGATCAAAGGAAGAAAGAACGTCAAAATCCAATGGCTAATATGGTACAAATCACACCAGTAGAAACGCACGCTGCAGTAATTCAGACCCGCTCCGGTAAACAAATGCAACCAGCAGTAGAAATATTTGAACCAGGCATAGGTGAACAACAAAGGATGTACGATAAAGCTAGTCAATGGACCACCGCAGAACCTCCAGTCTTCCCAGATCCTATTCCGGTAACCCTGACTCCATTAACCGAAGAAGGAACACAACAATAGGATTCCAATTCAGTAGCAGGCACATCATCTTCAGCAGGCGCATCATCTTTAGAATCTGTGGAAACAATCCAATCACAAAAGGCCTGGGAAATTTTATCTAAAGCATCCATCACTCTTCCTCTGGGCCAATTACTTGCACTAGTACCGGTAGTTCGACAACAATTCCAACAACAATTCAGTCATGTGCCTCCCTGCATTCCAGCGACAACAACAGTGCAACCGGAACCTGATTCTACGGTCGATCATTCAGTTCCTTTGATTACGGTATGGTATAAAAATCATAAAATCACACAGGTACTAATTGATGGAGGATCTGGTGTCAACATTGCTACTGCTACACTGTGTAAAAGGTTAGGGTGGACCGAAATCGAACCTGTTCAGTTTTTTGTCAGAATGGCCGACCAATCAAGAGTCCATCCCATAGGACTTGTACGAAATGTACCAATCACTTTACAAGGTACAACATTTAAAATGACCTTTGTTATACTAGATTTACCGGAATCCACTCTTGATTACAACCTCCTTTTCGGCCGACCTTGGTTGAAGCACGCTAAGGTGATACAGGATTGGTATGTACAGGAACTCACTTTCAAGGATAATAATCGTAAATACGTTGTAAAATTAGATGCTATACAACCTTGCGAGTTGCATGCTAGACCGTATTTTGCGGAACCAGTTCATATGCTAGATGGGTTGTCAGATGATGAAGAAGAAGAGTTTCTGAAAAATAACATTGACTTGATCTCCCTAGGAACTGTTGCTCTACAATCTGTTGTAGATAACTGGAATCCTACAGTGTGTATGGTGATGACTGTAACAGAAAAAGATATGAAGGAAGATAAGGCTACCATAGATGATGCTGATCTACAACAACTCTTTAACCCAGCTGAGAATACAGAGAAGCCTCGACAATTCTATGTTCCAGAAGATCAACTGACCACTTACAATTTAGGTGATGAAGAAAATCCACGACCTTTTAGGATAAAGCACAACTTACCGGAATTATTTCAAGCAGATCTAATTCAACTACTTTGCGAATTTTCTGATGTATTTGCATGGGATTACAAAGATATGAAGGGTTTGGACCCGCGCATCTATCAACACAGGGTCACGCTGAAGCCGGAAGCAAAACCACTTAAGCAACCCAGCTACCGGATGAATCCAAACTATGCATCACAGGTAAAGGCAGAACTTGGTAGGCTACTCAAAGTCGGATTTATTGTACCAATAGAGCATGCTGAATGGATCTCTCCAATTGTTATTGTCCCTAAAAAGAATAAGCAATTACGAATATGTGTAGATTACCGGAAACTAAACGCAGCTACAGTGCCTGATCCATTTCCGCTCCCTTTTCTTGACACAATGCTTGATAGAGTAGCAGGACATGAAATGTATTCATTCTTAGATGGGTACAGTGGGTATAATCAAGTTAGAATGGCTGAACAGGATATACCGAAGATCGCCTTCATAACCAACTAGGGCGTGTTCGCATGTACTGTTATGTGGTTTGGATTAAGAAATGCCCCAAGTACATTCCAAAGGTGTATGCAGGAAATATTTTCTCCTTACCTTACCTCTTTTATGCAAGTATATCTTGACGATTTTTCAATTTCTGGTAAGATGATAGCACACCTGTTCCATTTACGGTGCTGCTTTGAAAAGTGCAGAGAATACAGACTCTGTTTGAACCCAAACAAATTTGTGTTTGCGGTGTCATGTGGAAAGCTACTTGGCCACATTGTATTTGCACAAGGTATACAGGTGGACCCAGATAAAATTTCAGCTGTGTTAGAAGCTCTGGTGCCCACTACACCGAAGGAAGTAATGCGCTTCATGGGCCAAGTAAGATGGCATGGACGACACTTACGATGGCTTGCTCACTTGGCAATACCTTTGAACAGATTAATCACCAAGACTCCTCGACAGTTTGAGTGGACTCAGGAATGTCAGATAGCATTTGATCGTTTAAAGTGTTTATTAACACAAGTTCCCATCTTACAGCCTCCTGACTGGGATCGCCCATTTCCTGTATTTGTTGATGCTTCAGATATAGCAATAGGAAGCGTTCTAATGTAACAAACCGATAAGTGGTTCAGACCAGTGTACTATGCAAGTCCAACATTGGCCCTTGTTGAAAAGAATTACTCTATAACAGAAAGAGAATGTTTAGGTTTAGTATATTCTGTCAAGAAATTCAGGCATTATTTGTTGGGCCATAGATTTACTTTTCATGTAGATCATGCTGCACTTGTTTATCTGGTTCGGCAACAGCATCTAGGAGGTCGATTAGCACGATGGGTTCTACTTTTACAAGAATTTGACTACGAAGTCATTCATCGGCCAAGCAGTTCACATGCCTTAGCAGATTTTTTGTCTCGCTTAGATTCCGGTGAAGCTCCGGTCGGTGTAGATGACACAACACCAACAATTTATGTCTTTGATGTTGGGGCTTCACTCACTAATTAGGCATTGATATATGAAGATATATGGAGACATATGATGGAGGAAAGAAGAAGTGAAGGAAAGACCTACAGAAAATCAAGCCTAAGTGAAGGGACAATTTCACTATTGTAAATTAGTGCAAAATTAGAGTCTAGATTTGTAATTGATCTTTAGAACTTACGAATTCAAGTCTAGATGAATGTAAACCATAGGTATATAAGTTAATTTGAGTCAGAAACATGTAAGAGAGAACTTAATTTTGTAGTTTGAGGAAGTAGAGAAAAGTCGTGTAATTTCTGAGAGAGATGGTGAGAGAAAACTTCTGAGTCTGATAGAGTTTTCCATGGCTGTGAGCAAAATTAGGCCAAGCCATTTTGTACACACCTTCTCTGATAATCAACACATGTTTGTGTAGAAGCATTGTGTCTAATTCCTATTGTACATTGAGTTCTAAGTCATTTCATATGACTATGAAAGTTAGTTGACAGTTACGACTTTTCTGGCGCACATTTGACTGATCTTCTGAAGGTCAGATCTCAAAGCACAGTGTAAAGTTTTTGGTAAGTGATAGCTCGTTTGAAAGCTACTATCCTCAACTACATTTGGTCAAAAGATCTTTGAGAAACGGGACGCGTACTCAGAGAAATCAGTTTAAGAGTGAAGGTATGTCAAATCGATGAAGCACATTTTCAGTTTTCAGACATAGTGTAAAGATTGATACAAAATCAGAGGATTGTGAAGTTATTGCTTGAAAGTTTTGTTTGTTATGTGTTGCTTAACACTAGCAAGAACTTCTCTTAGCAAGTAATCAAAAGATTTGGCAAAGATTAAGTTAATACAGGTCAGATTGAAGAATTGAAGAAAAGGCGCAGATTTCTGTGAAGTGAAATTTTGATTTTCACTAAGTTCAGAGATGAAGACTCATAATGTGAGTGTTGCTAAGCTAATGGTGGTTATGGAGGTCTTCTAATACCACATTAGTTTAGTTCTTGTGATGTTTTACACACCAACAAGTGGTATCAGAGCAGATAAGGTCCTCGAGAATAAAAGGAGTGCAGATACAAGAAGATTTGAAGAGTTCTTTATCAAAGAAGGAGGAAGCTGAGGTGTTCAACAACCAAAAGTCATCAGAAGAGTATTTCGAAGTTGCTTCCAAGAGTAAAGGTCTACAAAAGGTATCATTCTTTAACCTTACACTTACAGGTTGAAGCAGAAGCAAGGATACCATGGCAGATCATGTGTCCATTGACAAATTGGACAGAGATAACTATCCTGCTTGGGTAATGAGGATGGAGGCCTTACTTATGAGTAAGGACTTAATGGTATATGTGACAGGTGAAGAGGAGAAGCCTAAATTTGAAGATGAAAGTCATCCAAGGAAGGAAGAGCTAGAAGCTTTGAAGCTATGGCAGAAGAGAGATGCAAGTGCAAGAGCTTATATATACAACACTATTACAGATCACTTGTTGCCACATATCAGAGGTTTAGAAACAGCTGAAGATATTTGGAATGCTTTGGAAGACCACTTCCAAAACACCACTAAAGCTAGGAAAGCTAGCTTATGGTCAGAGTTCACCACATTAAAGAAGAAGCAAAATCAGAACATTAGTGATTATGTCACTAAGATGAAAGACTTGGCAGATAGCCTTGGATCTATTGATGAGGATATTGAAGATCATAGGTTGATAGCTCAATTACTTGCAGGACTAAGAGGTGATGAAAGGTGGAAGCCTTTTGTACTTTCAACAGAACTTTCATTAAATCATTATGTGCCAGAATTAAATCAATTACTTGGATTGATGCTCACATTTGAGCAAGACTTAAAGTCAGATGGAGACAAAGGTCAAAGTTCTGCAATGTATGTGAAGAACAAAAAGAAAGGAGATAAAGGCAAAGCAAAGGATGAAGAAGAGTCAACAACTCAAGCAAATTATGCAAGAGGAAGAGGTTTTGGCAGAGGTAAAGGTCGAAGTAATGGAAGAGGTAGAGGTAATCAGAACAATAACAAGAAGACATGTTGGATTTGTGGATTGAGCAATCATCTAGCATATGATTGTTGGCACAATCAACAAGGAGCAAATCAAAATCAGAACAACAATGGCAGAGGTAGAGGTGGAAGGTTTCAGAATCAATTTCAAAGAGGAAGACAGAATTCAAGAGGAAGTTATGGAAGAGGTGGTGGAAGAAATTGGAATCAGAACCAATCATACAATACTACATATTACAATTATGCAAATGATACACAGAATGACAACCATACAACATTGATGATGAATTCAATTAGTTCATCAGAGAAGGAGGATCTCAAGGTATTCTATATTGACTCTGGTTGTTCAAATCATTTATCAGGTAATATAGAATTATTGTCAGAATTGGAAGAAGGAAATTCAAGTCATACAGTACAAACAGGTGACAATACAAAACACAATGTGCATTCAATTGGAAAGGTGAAGTGCAGGAGTGGAGCTGATTTATTAACAAATGTTTTGTATGTTCCAACAATACCAAAGAATCTGATTAGTGTTGGACAAATAGTGGAAAAAGGTTTTCAAGTCAGATTTACAAATGAAGGGGTATTTGTTGAAGATCCAGAGGATGCATACAAACCCATTGTTTGTGGTAAGAAGGAAGGTAGACTTTTTACTCTCAAAGTGCAAGGAAATGTTGGTCAAGCCCTAATTACACATGGTGATGAAGTAATTACAGAGTTAGATCTTTGGCATAAAAGATTGGGACATTTCAATGAAAGAGGAATCAAAACTATGGTGGAGAATCAATCTGTATTGGGACTACCAAATGTAAAGAATCAACATATGATATACAAGTGTGAAGCTTGTCAGATGGGAAAAGCTCATAGACAACCATTTCAGAAGAAAGGTTTCAAGCATGATGGTTTGCTTGAACTCATACATACAGATGTATGGCAACAGAAGGTTCAATAAATGGATCTAGGTATTATGTTTTGTTTATTGATGATGCTACAAGGTGGATAACCCTTTATGTTCTAAAGGAAAGATCAGAAGTCTTTGGAGCCTTCAAACATTTTCATGCTTATGCAGAAAGAGTTACAGGTCACAAACTCAAGAGGCTAAGGTCTGATGGAGGGGGAGAATACTTCTCCCAAGAATTTAATGACTATCTTTGGAATGCAGGTATCAAGAGAGAGATAACTTGCAGGTATACACCTCAACATAATGGGGTGGCAGAAAGGAGGAATAGAACATTGGTTGAATTTGCAAGAGCAATGTTAAAGGAAAAGAATTGCCCTAATTATCTTTGGGCTGAGGCTGTAAATACAGCCACATACCTTGTGAATAGGTTACCATGTGGAGCTTTGAATGGTATGACCCCTTATGAAGCTTGGTGGGGTAAGAAACCAACACTTGACCATTGTAAAGTGTTTGGGTCAATTGCCTATGCTTATGTACCATCACAACTCAGACATAAGCTTGAACCAAAGGCAGAAAGATATGTGTTTATTGGGTATGATGAAAAGCAAATGGGTTATAGACTATGGAGTCCTTTAACTAAACATTTTATTGTTTCCAGAGATGTGACTTTTGATGAACAGAAGAGTTGGTATGCAGATAAAGAATGTGATCTTGAAACATTTGAAGAAGAGATAAGAAGGAGTGCAAGAGGTAAGTCACATATGCAGATAGATGGAGATGAAGAACATATGCAAGCAAGCACATCAAGAGTTGGATCATATAGAAGGAATGAAGATGGACCAATATTTGATGAAGAAGTACATCCAGATAGACATGAAGAGTGTGAACCAAGAAGGTCAACCAGAATAAGGAATCAACCTACAAGGTATTCATATGACACTTCTTACTTGACTCAGAAAAATTATGCTTACATGGTTAAGGAAGATGAAGAACCTCAAAGCTATGATGAAGCAAAGGGTAAGAGACATTGGGAAGTAGCAATGAAGGAAGAGTTTGATGCTCTTGAAGAGAACAAAACTTGGGAACTTGTCCCAAAACCTAATGGTAAGAAAGTGATTGGAAACAAATGGGTTTACAAAGTTAAGAAGCATGCAGATGGAACTATAGCCAGATACAAAGCTAGATTGGTGGTTAAAGGCTATGCTCAAACATTTGGCATAGATTATGATGAGACATTCAGTCCTGTAGCAAAGATGTCAACCATAAGAACAATCATTGCCATTGCAGCATCAAAAGGATGGACATTGAGTCAATTGGACATTAAGAATGCATTTTTGAATGGATATATATCAGATGAGGTTTACATGGAGCAACCTCAAGGGTTTGCAGATCATAAGTTTCCAAACTATGTTTGCAGGTTGAGAAGAGCCCTTTATGGTTTGAAGCAAGCTCCAAGAGCTTGGAATTATAGACTTGTAAAGTATCTTAATGATCTTGGGTATCAAAGTTCAAAGGCAGATGCAAGTTTACTTATCAAAAGAACAGATGAAGGTATGATCTACATTTGTATATATGTAGATGATATTATAATTACAGGTACCTCAAATGAAGGAATCAAGGAGGTGAAGAAGCTACTTGAGAAGGAATTCAAGATAAGTGATCTAGGAAAATTGTCATATTTTCTTGGAATGGAAATCACTTATGCAGAGCATGGCATTTATGTATCACAAGAAAGGTATCTCTTGAATCTTCTAAAGAAGTTCAACATGGAGAATTGCAGAGAGGCATCTACACCATTAGAAGTTAATCACAAACTCAGTAGATATGTTGGTGCAGAGTTCAAAGACATGAGGAAGTATCAGTCTCTAGTTGGAAGTTTGATTTATGCAACTCTAACAAGGCCTGATCTTAGTTATGCAGTTGGTGTCCTTTCCCAATTCATGCATTGTCCAAAGGATCCACATTGGATTGCAGGTCAAAGAGTTCTTAGATATATCAAAGGAACTTTGAAAGAAGGATTGTATTATCCTTTTACATCAGATATAAGATTGAGAGCCTATAGTGATTCAGATTGGGCAGGAAGTCAAGATGACAGAAGGTCTACTCATGGCTACATGATATACATTGGAGATAAGCTTGTGAGTTGGTGTTCAAAGAAACAACACACAGTGGCCTTATCATCAACAGAAGCTGAATACAAAGGACTTGTGGAAGCAGCAAAAGAAGTCATATGGATGCAGACATTATTCAAAAGCTTGGGAATTGATCAAGGTATACCCATCATTCATGGAGATAACATGAGTTCATTATATCTTGCAGCAAATCCTGTGTTTCATGCAAGGACAAAGCACATAGAGATACAGTACCATTTTCTTAGAGAAAAGGTAATGGAGAAAGAGATTGAAGTGGTGTACACTTCTACAAAAGATCAGATTGCAGATATTATGACAAAAAGCTTGGATGGAGTAAAGACAAGTAAGTTCAAGGAGATGGCAGGAATAAAAGAGAAGGAGATTATGTGAAGAAGTCAAATTATGCTAATTAGTGATTGAGGGGGAGCTGTTGGGGCTTCACTCACTAATTAGGCATTGATATATGAAGATATATGGAGACATATGATGGAGGAAAGAAGAAGTGAAGGAAAGACCTACAGAAAATCAAGCCTAAGTGAAGGGACAATTTCACTATTGTAAATTAGTGCAAAATTAGAGTCTAGATTTGTAATTGATCTTTAGAACTTACGAATTCAAGTCTAGATGAATGTAAACCATAGGTATATAAGTTAATTTGAGTCAGAAACATGTAAGAGAGAACTTAATTTTGTAGTTTGAGGAAGTAGAGAAAAGTCGTGTAATTTCTGAGAGAGATGGTGAGAGAAAACTTCTGAGTCTGATAGAGTTTTCCATGGCTGTGAGCAAAATTAGGCCAAGCCATTTTGTACACACCTTCTCTGATAATCAACACATGTTTGTGTAGAAGCATTGTGTCTAATTCCTATTGTACATTGAGTTCTAAGTCATTTCATATGACTATGAAAGTTAGTTGACAGTTACGACTTTTCTGGCGCACATTTGACTGATCTTCTGAAGGTCAGATCTCAAAGCACAGTGTAAAGTTTTTGGTAAGTGATAGCTCGTTTGAAAGCTACTATCCTCAACTACATTTGGTCAAAAGATCTTTGAGAAACGGGACGCGTACTCAGAGAAATCAGTTTAAGAGTGAAGGTATGTCAAATCGATGAAGCACATTTTCAGTTTTCAGACATAGTGTAAAGATTGATACAAAATCAGAGGATTGTGAAGTTATTGCTTGAAAGTTTTGTTTGTTATGTGTTGCTTAACACTAGCAAGAACTTCTCTTAGCAAGTAATCAAAAGATTTGGCAAAGATTAAGTTAATACAGGTCAGATTGAAGAATTGAAGAAAAGGCGCAGATTTCTGTGAAGTGAAATTTTGATTTTCACTAAGTTCAGAGATGAAGACTCATAATGTGAGTGTTGCTAAGCTAATGGTGGTTATGGAGGTCTTCTAATACCACATTAGTTTAGTTCTTGTGGTGTTTTACACACCAACATTTGAACCAACTAATGATGAAATTATAGACCCGCCTATGCCATCTACATACTATGATCAAATATTGACCTTCCTCACCGATGGATGCCTTCCATCTCAGACTTCTATGGCAATACGTAGGAAAATTGCAGTTTTTAGCCGCCGATTTTGGTTGATTGTTGGGGAATTATACTATGTGGATCATACGGGAATTTTACTTCGATGTATTCCACCACATGAAGTTAACTCAGTTATTACTTTGGCCCACTCAATTCCTTCCGGTGGTCATTTTGCTGCAGACTTAACACACCGAAAAATTCTGCAAAGTGGTCTCTGGTGGCCTACTATGTACAAGGATGTATTGCAGTTTGTAAAAAAATGTGATAATTGTCAGAGGTCTGGACAGTCGTTACCACGTCATTATTTTCCGCTACAACCTGTCCTGCCATTAGAAGCTTTTCAGAAGTGGGGTCTAGATTTCATTGGACCTATTACACCACCAGCAATCCTCAGTAACAATCGTTATATTTTGACATGTACTGATTATGCTACCAGATGGGCAGAAGCCTGGGCTTTACAGTCTGCTACAGCTGTTGCGGTAGCAAAGTGTCTGCTAACCGATGTCTTTCCACGTTTTGGTTTACCACTGGAACTTGTTACAGATCAAGGCACTCATTTTGTCAGCAATTTAATGAAAGTACTCACACATTCGTTCCAGGTCACGCATAAGTTTAGTTCTCCTTATTATCCTCGTGCTAATGGTTTGGCTGAAAGTACAAACAAAACTTTGTTGAATATGCTTCGAAAACTCATTTTAGAAGCACCGGAAAGATGGGATCAACTGCTACCTGCAGTATTATGGGCATATCGGACTACATACAAGGTAACAACAGGATTAACCCCTTTCAAATTGGCTTATGGATTAGAAGCAATAGCACCGATGGAGATAGTTATACCAAGTTTACGAGTAGCCATCAACCAAAAACTACTACCAGAAGAATCACTGTCCTTCCGATTGAATACACTCAGAGAATTAGACGAGCAACGATGGCACAATTTTTTGACTATGCAGGAAGTACAACTAAGACAAGCTCGAACACATGACCGATATCTAAAGACCCCAATTTTTTCGGTGGGACAACTTGTACTCTTGTACAATGCAAAGTCGAATCGCTCTGCTGGCAAATTCAAGTTGCGATGGTTTGGTCCCTACCAAATTTCTGAGCAAGTGGGCCCAGCAACTTTTCGGTTGACTACATTGACCGGAATCCCTCTTCCGAAAGTCATTAATGGTTCGAAGTTGCAGCCGTATCAACACACCTCTAACCCGCACTCAAACGTTTTGCGGTTGGCCGTGTCTTTTGGCGTTCCCTTCACTTTTCTTTTCTTTTCTTTTCTTTTATTTTGCGTGCTTAATAAAATAAGTTTGTAGATATCCACGTTTTGTTAACTAATTATGTCCACAGCCACCTTGCCACTTGCCAGCTACCCACGCATGCACACCGAAGTTAAGAATTATCATTTCAATACCGCGCGATGATTAATCATCCTTCATTGCTCTCCACTGCGATGCATCTACTTAACCTTTTCTGTTTCGCCATAAAACGCTATTGTGTTTGTGTGATTTGTGCTCTGTGTGCTTACCCTGTGCTCTGCGTGCTTGTGTTTACTGTCGTTGTGTGCGCCATGAAAGCTTTGGCTAACTACGCTGCCTTCCATGATGGACTCCCTACAGATGTAGGAGAGTTCCTGCGCATTCGTGGGCTTAACAACTTCGTTGAACTGCCTTGGCATTCAGTGGAGTCCCACCCATTCTTCGCCCAAATCATCTCCGCCATCGCCAAAACACATGCCACCGAGCAGAGTTGGCCGATCACCTCCCTCCCATCCCGTACACTCATCACATTCCAAGCTTTTGCAGAAGCCTTTAGACTCCCTTCGCAAGGCCGGGAAAATGGCCCAAGTCTGACAGTCGCTAGAATGGTAGAGTTATTTCCTAGGCATTCATCCAAAGAGTATGCGATTCTCTGCCGATCGGAACCAGAACAATTAGCTCTCCAGTTCTTAGTAGCCATTCTCAACCTACAGAAACGCACCTATGGAATATCCCGCCCCTTCTACTCCGCCATAGAATTAGCTACGCAAGAACCAGTCAACTTCGCATCATTCTTCTTTCATCGCATTCACCGAGAGTGCGTGTCGATTATTAAACAGGTAAACAAGGGAGGCATGCCAAGATCCAGATTGCCACACATCCTTTCATTCCTTTTTCCAGCAATTCTCACAGCACAACCACCACCCAGAGGGCCTGTTCTGCGACATGAAGAATCTGTACAACTATGCGACGATGAAGAAGAAGATGAAGAGGAGCTAAACCAACTATTCCGCAGAAAGAGGATCACAATTAGTTCTTCTGAGAGTGAAGCACAAGCATCTGCCAAAGGAAACAAAGATGATGACAAAGAAGAAGACAAACAGGACGAAGAAACATTCCACGACACCACAACATTGATGCAGCATGAATCCTCCGCACAGTCTTCCCAGGAGCAACAACAGGAAAATCATACTGAAGCTGACACAACCTCTACCGAAGAAGCATCACAGCAACAATCTAAAAGGAAACAACAAGTAGATGAAGAACAAGTTGCTAAAGAAGCATTCAAAAGGCTGCTTAAGGCAGTTGAGTCCACAATCGCATATAATGCACAACAAAACGTCGATCAGGTAACATCTCAGACTGTCCTTCCCACTCCTCCACCAAAACCACCCGTCGACCCCATTATCCCCATCCAACCCTTTCACCCTGCCGAACCCACTGATTCTTCATCCTCCTCCATCAACTACTCTCCACCGAACTCCCAACAACTGCTCGCCGCCTCCTCATCCCAACAACGACCTCAGCTTCCACTTCCATCAATTCCCGTAATTTTTGAATTGGCCAACATGGGCCAATTACTCATTAACCTATCACAGCAACTGCCAATCCAAATGAAAGAAGCCACAGACAGCATCTGCAATGAGCTACAACACAAGGTGGACGTTCTAGAAGAAGACATCATGCCATTGCAAGAAGAGATAGATGCAGCTAAAGCCGAAAACCATCAGCTCAACTCACAGATTGCCACTCTCCAAGCTCAACTTGCAGAACAACAGACGATTACCAATCAGAGAGATGCGGCCATGGCGGAACTCACAAAGAAAGAAGAGTTATTACAGATTGCAAATGAAGAAATCAATAAAATGAAGCAAGATATCCAGGACAAGGAAGATGCAAGGATCGCCTTAGGAAACTTGCTCGAAGAAACCAGAATTCAGCTACAAGAATTAGTGCAGCAGAGTCAAGAACAGCAGACGCAAGCTAACTTAACAGAAGAAGAACTACAACGGACAAAAGAAAACCTATCAGATGTAAACAATATGCTCAAGCATTATTTGACCAAGGAAGCGCAGACACAGAAGCTAATTGCAGATCTCAGACATGAAAAAACATCATATGAAAGAACAGTAAACTTTCAGATTCAAGAAATCAAAAGAAGAGAGAATCAACTGGAAAACCAAAAAGAAAGAGTACAGAAGATGGAGCAACAGATTGCCAAAATGAAGATTTCAAGAGATGCGGCTTTATCCAATGAATTTTACTTACAAGAAGCCTTTCTGCAGACCCAAGCAGAAATTTTGCTAAATGAAGCCATAGCCCTAAGCTCTGTACGTATAGATGCACAGTTAATAGAACCAGACACCCTAAAACAGTTATTAGAAACCCTCAAGAAAAAGATCGCCCGTACCTTTAGATTAGCTAGAAATATGTACTTAGAAGGTATTATCGATGAGCAATAATTTTGTAAAACCTACGGGTTCGAGTCCACCGTGCGTGCCAGAGTGTTAGCGGCCGTATAACTGAATCTTGTTCGCACGAGTGAAAAAGTAGTTACAAACAGTTTGTAAAAAAGTTATATAAATCAAGAAGACGCGTAGAGACGGGTACGTGACGGATCACCAGACTGTCTGTCTGGGTGACTGAGCGGATCGTATCTGTAGTGTCTATTTGCATAATCTCTAGTATTCTAAGTTTCTGGTTCGTCTCTTGTTTGTCTGTCGCTCTTGTTTGTCTGTCGTCGACCTCTTTTCTGCTTGATTAACTTCATAACATTCGAGATATTACCAGACTGTCTGTCTGAGAGATTTTTCTGGAGCGTTACTGTGTATTGAGTGGAGTAATCCAGAGTATCTTGGCGACTTTCTGAGTATTCGGTGTGTATCTGTGTTTCGGCTTATCGATTGTCTGATGGTATCCATAACAATTGTGCGTCTCACTTAGTTCGCGTATTGGATTGTCTCTTTTCTTGAAACATTCTGTAAGTGTATGGCGAAGTCTGTGCAGTCATGGTAACTCTTCTGGTATCGGTGTTTTCCTAAGTTGTCGGTAGTATCTGGTTCAGGTTTCACACGGCAAGTTTAAGTTACAGTAGAAATCTCTTGGGTTGAGTACTGAATCTTCAGTACTGTGTGTTTGAACTATCGAGTTCTCTGTGTCTACGATGTTGTCTGATTGTTTATATCCATTCGGTAAAGGTTAACGATTACTCTTGTTTTCGGCATTCCCAGTAAGTATTGTGTAGATGTAACATAGCATTTTAGTGTATTTGGTACACGTGGTTGAGCTAAGATTGTGAACGGTAATGCCTAAGTACAGCAGATTTTTGTTAGAGCTCTCAACAGTAGTATATTGCTGAGCAATGAGTTTGGGAACTAAGTACAGGGCCTCTGTCTAACAGACCCCTTCCACTCCCAAGAACCCAAGAATCACTTAAACGCACTTCTGATAGTTAGAAGGAACCAACAGCGTTTAACACTGCGTTTAACAGCAACCCTCTCCAGAACAGTCTCCTACTAAACCCCCTGTACAACCAATTTGCATACGCTAATCAAGACCGGTCATGACAGAAGGCACTTCTAGCGCGGTTACCTCACAACCAACATCAGTTCAGGAACCGACCACCACTACAGCAGAAGTTCCCACCACTATTGGTGCGGAAGCTTTTTCTTTTCCGATAGCTAATTTGGAAGCGGAACCCATCGATACAACGTTTGATTTCAAAATGCAAGATGCTTTCTCCAATGAATTTCAGTTTTCAGAAGGTCAGATTTTCTCTAAGGAATATGAACGGCCAAGCTACCCGACAACATCTCGAGACCAAACACAAGAACAAGTAGTACCTAGTTCCGAGGACGAAAGAACAGAAACCGATGAAGATGATGGCAATGACGAAGCCAGCCAGGGCACTCATGAACCCCAAGAGCATGTATAGACAGATGAACAAGGACAGCACACGGACACCCAAGGTGATACCAGCACGCATGAAGATGAAACCTTTGAAGCAGCAGCTTATACGCTAGCCATCAAAAAATTGTATCGCACCATGGAGAAAGTTTGGGCGCGCAAGAAATTGACTGAGGAGGAGAGTCAAGCGCTTATAGAACAGGAACTTGTCTCAGGTGGATTCGAAGAAGTATACATCAGAGGCTTTAGAGAACTGGTAAAATCAATGGGATCCACAGAAGCCCTACGATATTTGTAGAGGAAACCATTGTTGGTGCATTTTACCCAAGCCTACATGCTTGATATATTTGATATCATCCTCATTTGTAAGTCACATGAGTAGTCATGTGAACACCTCTTGTAAAAGAGTTCATTTTTATCTCTTGTAATTGAAAAAAGAAAAAGGAAAAGGATGGCTTACCTCATGCATGATGTAAAAGCAATTTCGTGGCTCTAACTACCAAAACCCACGACTTTTTGAGCTGAGGGAATATCTCCTAACTTTGGGGATCACTTTTAGGTGGAGCCATTCGAATTCGAATTCAAAACTCCCTCCAAGAATAGCTATAAAAGGAGCAAGAAGGAAGAGGCGATTAGCAAGCCTTGTACGTGACCACTTCATGTCATTTTGTAGAGATTGAAGAGCTTACTCCATAGCTCTATCATTCTACTCACATTGTGAAAAGATTCATTGCCAATGTGGTTGTAATCATATGTGAATCTATACATTTATTATCATCTACTTCTCTGTTTTGTTCTCTGCTATACTCACTCAAAGCAGTACCTTCAGAAGGTCATATCTCGAGTTCTACTAATTTATTTTCCGTGTTTTAAAGTGCGTTGGATAGCTCTTACTATATAATTTCTGCATATAAATTTTCAAGGTCATTGAATCAATACTTTTGGAGATATCTGCATTTTACTGCTTACTGGTCTATCTCTGCAGAGCCCCGAGAATGGTGGGCATGTTCCAGAAATTGATGAAACTTGTTCTCAGTGCTCAGTCCATCATTTGAAGTGTTTTAACTTGGATTGGGAAGCTTCCTAAGTCTATTTGCTATGCCCAAAAGTAATTTTTCTAATTCCTACCAGGTTGAGAGCACTGTTCATTTTTTCCAGCAGGTGTATGTCCAAAAATAGCAAGTTTTGGGAGCTAGTCATTTCGCAACTAGTCTGTCTTGACTTAAACTTTTGGGATACATGTTCCAAAGTACTTGGCTGATATTTTGGTGGATTTAGGAAGCTCAAAGGGTCTACTAATCAACTCTGAAGTCTCAGTTGGCTGGTGTGAAGCTGGTTGTAGCGGCACCTACTCATCTTTGGATTGCATCCACCATCTCTCTTCACAGTGGTATCAGAGCATAGTCAAGCAACATGGGAGATGGATTTCCATCAACAATTGACAAATTGGATTGAAACAACTACCCGGCATGGTCTCTAAGGATGGAGGCTTACCTTCAAGGGAGGAATCTATATGGATTCATATCCGGAGATGAAGCAATGCCAACCATGAGGAACAAAGGGCAACCATCACATGAAGAAGTGGAAGGACTTTCGAATTGGTGTTCGAAGGATGCACTTGCAAGGTCCTATATTCTAAACTCAATCTCTGATTTTCTTTTACCTCATGTCAAGGGATGCAAGACATCAAGAGAAACCTGGAATGCACTTGCTTCTTTCTTCTCTTCCAACACTCGAGCAAGGAAGAACCAATTGTGGATGGAGTTCACAACAATGAAGAAAAGCCCAAAGCAAAATGTGACTGATTATGTCACAAAGATGAAGGAGATTTCCGACCAACTTGGAAGCATTGGAGAGGTAATTGAAGAGGAGCAAATCATAAGACAAATCATGAATGGAATCAAAGCAGACGACAAGTGGGAGTCATTCACAACAGCCATGGATTTATACATGGATATGCATGTACCCGACCTCAACACACTCATGGGCCAACTCTTCACTCATGAAGCAAAGATTATCAAAGGTGGTGAGTCCTCAAGAGGTAATCAAACTTCTGCCTTATATTCTGATAAAGCTAAGGTCAAGGACAAGTCAAAGAATAAGAAGAATGAAGATGAAGGAAGCTCTTTCCAAGCAAACTTTGCAGGTAGAGGAAGAGCTAGAGGAAGAGGCAGAGGTGGAAAGCAAGGCAGGGGGAGATTCCAATCATCTCAACCTTGCAACATATGTGGCTTATCTAACCATACTACTGAAGAATGTTTTAGGAATCCAAGGAACTCAAGAGGAAGAGGATTCAATAGAGGTGGCTATGGATCAAATAGAGGTAGATACAATGGAGGCTACAACAACAACTACTACTACAACAATTACAACAACAACAACAACTATCAAAGTGGCCATAGAGGAAGAAGAGACTACAATAACTATGCAGAGGACCAAAGTCAAGAAGATTCATTATTGATTATGAATCTATCAGCGAAGAAGGGTAAGGATGATGATCACATATTTTACATTGATTCAGGATGCTCGAACCATGTAGCAGGAAATGTGGCTTTACTTTCTGATTTGGAAGATCCTCATAACAAGCATGAAGTGCAGACAGGAGATGACACAAAGCACTCAGTGGAGAAGATAGGTAATGTGAAGACATCAGATGGGAATATGAACCTCTTAAGCAAAGTCTTGTATGTCCCTACAATTACCAAAAATTTAATAAGTGTTGGAGAGATTGTTGAAAAAGGATTGCAGGTTAGATTCAATCGATTTGGAGCATATGTTGAAGACCCAAGGCAAGGCTTTCAAAGGATTGCCAAAGGAGAAAAGACAGGAAGGCTTTTCACTTTTGAAGTGGAAGATACAAAGAACATAGCTTTGTTTAGCTATGGATCTCAAACTCTAACAGAGTTGGAGATATGGCACAAAAGGCTTGCTCACATTGGTGAGAGGACACTCAAACAGATTTGCAGGGACCAAAGTGTACTTGGCTTGCCTAATATCACAAGGCAACACATGATTTATAAGTGTGAAGCTTGTCAACTCGGCAAGGCTCATAGACAACCTTTCAATAAGAAAGGATATATGTATCAAAATCCTTTGGATCTAGTGCACACGGATGTGTGAGGTCCAAGTAAGGAGCCATCTATATCAGGCTCAAGATATTATGTGTCTTTCATAGATGATTGTAGCAGGTGGACCATTCTGTTTTTCATGAAGCACGAGGATGAAGTGTTTAATTGCTTTAAGAAGTATATTGCTCTTGTTGAAAATCAAACAGGTAGGACTTTGAAAAGACTCAGATCAGATGGTGGAGGAGAATACTTCTCTTCTGAATTTGATGCCTTCTTGCATGAAAGAGGCATTAAAAGGGAAGTCACTACAAGGTATACACCCGAACTCAATGGTGTAGCAGAGAGAAGGAACAGAGCTATTGTCGAAGCTGCAAGGTCCATGCTCAACGAAAAGGGATTGCCAAACTACCTATGGGCAGAGGCTGTGTCGACAGCCACATATCTCATAAATAGACTTCCATCTAAGTCACTAGATGGAACCACTCCATATGAAGTGTGGAATGGAAGAAGACCTAGTCTAGAGCATTGTAAAATCTTTGGATGCTTAGCCTATGCTCACATTCCTTCTCAAGTAAGAGGGAAATTGGATCCCAAGGCAGAGAAGTGCGTATTTATTGGTTATGATCAAAACCAAAAAGGATATAGATTGTACAATCCAACCAATAAAGGATTTTTTGTGAGTAGAGATGTAATTTTTGATGAAAACAAATCATGGTTTGATGATGACAGGAAAGTGAAGCTGCCATATGACTTGGATGAAGATTTTCCATCACTTCAACCAAAGGAGCCAAAGCAGATTGAAGAAAGTGATTCGGAGATTGACCTAGAAGACTTGGAAAGACTAAAGCTATGGAAGAACAAAGGTAAAGCAAAGATGCAAGATTCTACATATGGACCCGAGAGCTCACATCAACCACTTAGAAGGTCTTCAAGGGAGAAGAAGAAACCAGAGAGGTTTGGTTATGATACTTCTTTGGTCACCAAGCACTCAATCTACATTGCAAAGGATTCAAGCAATGAAGAACCTACCACATTTGAAGAAGCACAAAGCAAGAAAGCTTGGAGGGATGCAATGGATGAAGAAATGGAAGCCTTGAAGGAGAATGACACTTGGGAGCTTGTACCTAACAAGCCATCTATGAAGATAATCGGATCTCGATGGATATACAAAATCAAGAGGAATCCAGATGGAAGTATAAATAGACACAAAGCAAGGTTAGTTGCTAAAGGGTTTGCTCAAACCCATGGTATTGATTATGAGGAGACTTTCTCTCCTGTTGCAAAAATGCCTACAATTAGGGTTCTCATTAGTCTTGCTGCATCTAGAAATTGGAATCTTTATCAACTTGATGTAAAGAATGCTTTCTTGAATGGATGGATTTCTGAGGAAGTGTATATGGCACAACCTCCTGGATATGAGGATGCACATCATCCTAACTATGTATGCAAACTAAAGAAAGCTTTGTATGGATTGAAGCAAGCTCCAAGAGCTTGGAATTTCATATTGGTGACTTATTTGCAGGACCAAGGATTCAAAGCTAGCAAGGCGGATACCTCTTTGTTCATAAAGAGGAATGGATCTGAAGTGATCTATTTATGTGTGTATGTTGATGATATTATTATCACAGGCAATGATCTTGAAGGAATCAAACAAGTAAAGGCTCAAATGAAGGAGGAGTTCAAAATAAGTGACCTCGGACCACTCACTTATTTTCTTGGATTGGAGTTGATCTACACAGATTCAGGTATATACATCACACAAAGGAAGTATGTCCATGACATGCTCGTCAAGTTCAAGATGGAAAATACCAAGTGTGCAAGTACACCTATGGAGCAAAATCATAAGCTTAGTGCTTATGAAGGAGATCCAATTGAAGACATCACAAGCTATCAAAGCTTGGTTGGAAGTTTGAACTATGCAACACTCACAAGGGTGGATATATGCTATAGTGTTAGCATATTGAGTCAATTTATGCATAAGCCGAGAAGACCACATATGGAAGCGGCCAAGCGAGTCCTCAAGTACCTAAAGGGGACCATGAATGAAGGTTTGTTTTATTCATATACTTCAGATATTGAGCTAAAGGTCTACTCAGATGCAGATTGGGCCGGATCTAGAGATGATAGAAGAAGCACATCAGGGTATATATCATTTGCAGGTTCAAAAATCATTTCTTGGTCATCGAAGAAGCAACCAACCGTGGCATTATCATCTACCGAAGCCGAATATAGAGGTTTGGCTAATGCAACTCAAGAAATCATGTGGTTAAAGTCTTTGTACACAGATCTTGGACTTCATTCTTCAACACCTCATATTTTTGGTGACAACACAAGCTCACTACATCTAGCAGCTAATCCGGTATACCATGCTAGAACCAAGCATATTGAAGTCCACTACCATTATGTAAGGGAGAAGCTATTGAGCAAGGATATTCAACTATCCTATGTCTCTACAGATATGCAATGTGCCCACATGTTGACTAAAGCTCTTGATGGTACAAAATTAAGTAGATTCAAGTTGATGATTGGCTTGCAGGAAATCAAGGACAATTGAAGACTTATTTGAAGGCCAAGCATGTTAGGCTTGAGGGGGAGCTATTGGTGCATTTTACCCAAGCTTACATGCTTGATATATTTGATATCATCCTCATTTGTAAGTCACATGAGTATTCATGTGAACACCTCTTGTAAAAGAGTTCATTTTTATCTCTTGTAATTGAAAAAAGAAAAAGGAAAAGGATGGCTTACCTCATGCATGATGTAAAAGAAATTTTGTGGCTCTAACTACCAAAACCCACGACTTTTTGAGCTGAGGGAATATCTCCTAACTTTGGGGATCACTTTTAGGTGGAGCCATTCGAATTCGAATTCAAAACTCCCTCCAAGAATAGCTATAAAAGGAGCAAGAAGGAAGAGGCGATTAGCAAGCCTTGTACGTGACCACTTCATGTCATTTTGTAGAGATTGAAGAGCTTACTCCATAGCTCTATCATTCTACTCACATTGTGCAAAGATTCATTGCCAATGTGGTTGTAATCATATGTGAATCTATACATTTATTATCATCTACTTCTCTGTTTTGTTCTCTGCTATACTCACTCAGAGCAGTACCTTCCGAAGGTCATATCTCGAGTCCTACTGATTCATTTTAAGTGTTTTAAAGTGTGTTGGATAGCTCTTACTGTCTACTTTCCGAATATAAATTTTCAAGGTCATTAAATTAATACTTTTGGAGATATCTGCATTTTATTGCTTATTGGTCTATCTCTGCAGAGCCCCGAGAATGGTGGGCATGTTCCAGAAATTGATGAAACTTGTTCTCAGTGCTCAGTCCATCATTTGAAGTGTTTTAACTTGGATTGGGAATCTTGCTAAGTCTATTTGCTATGCCCAAAAGGAATTTTTCTAATTCTTACCAGGTTGAGAGCACTATTCATTTTTTCCAGCAGGTGTATGTCCAAAAATAGCAAGTTTTGGGAGCTAGTCATTTCGCAACTACTTTGTCTTGACTTAAACTTTTGGGATACATGTTCCAAAGTACTTGGCTGATATTTTGGTGGATTTAGGAAGCTCAAAGGGTCTACTAATCAACTCTGAAGTCTCAGTTGGCTGGTGTGAAGCTGGTTGTAGCGGCACCTACTCATCTTTGGATTGCATCCACCATCTCTCTTCACAACCATTACCGCAGTATGACGCTCGCAGAGTCCGTCTACTAACCAAACCTGGTGAATACATTCGGGTACCCACCGGCGGTCAATCTTCAGAACAGGCCAGGGAAGCACGTCTCATCCCTGAAGGCTCATTGGCAGAAGACACCATTATCATCGACTCCCCACCCCGTACTACTGTTGTACATACCACCACAGTTGTCAAAGTACCTACCACCCCAACCACTCCTCCTTCACCTCCCATCCATCCAATCTCCCCCATACACCCTCCTTCTCCTAGAACATCCACCTCCTTCCACGGCAAAGTAGCAGAAGCCCTTGTAACATCCATTCCTCTCACCATGTCCACACCCACCCAACCTAGTTTTCTCCCTCGGACATCCACTTCTCTATCTAGTCCAATTTTCCCCCCATCCTTTTCGTCCTTCCCCACACCTCCAAGACCCCTTTTCCCATTCCCACCTCCATTTACCTTCTCCCCTGTTTCGCCACCCCGACCCACCATCACTCCTCTTTCCCCTTTCCACCAAGTAGCATTAGAGAACCCCTCCGTAAATTACTCTTCAACCTTTGTAAACCCTGTATTTACACCCACGCAAGCACCCACGATCACGCCATTATTCACGGTCACCGTACTTGACACCACGTCCAATGACATGGATATATCACCACCCACCGCACCACCACTCACTTCATTCATGGCACAACCATATTTAGGCACTTCACAATTTTCCACAATCACCACAGCATCCATTTTCCCACCCCCATTCCCCATTCCCTTTGCATCTACACCCACTGCATCTTCACTTAGCACACCATTAATATTATCACCCACTATAGATAATGCATTTCGACAAATGCTCACCTGTATGACTCAAGTAAGAGATGAGTTCACATCTCTTGGAACTAATTATCAGCAGCTGCAGAAAACAACGAATGACTTACAATCGCAGCTCAATTCACTATCCATCGAGAATGCCTCATTGAATACCCACTACCAAGAGCTACGAGAGGCATATCATAAATTGGAACTAGAAAGTGAAGCAAAGACAAAAGAGGCTGTCACGAATATCGACAACTTATTAAGGGCACAGACTATTCGCAATGCAACGCTCACTAGGAACATGGGCTTACTCAGACGACACCTGGCAGCAGCGAAAGAAGAGAACCAGCGCTTACAAGAACAGAACAGAGAAAATTTAGAAGCCACCCTAGATCAACCAGACCAACCATTGAGCCCCAGCCGCTTCAAGGCCGTGCCATCAGAATCTATGAAAATGTTGTTAGAAGATCATGTCAGATTGTTAGATGAATACGACAGCATGAACGAGGAGTTTCAGAAGCTCAAAGATGAACACAAGATATTACAGCTAAGAGCACCAGTACAACAAGGACTACAAGCTCTTGCGGGGCCATCTCCTGACATCCTAGAGGAACTCAACACTTTACGGGCCCATGTATCAACGCTCCAATCACAGATAGCAGTATATGAAGCACCACCAAGGCCAGACTCCCCACCGAAACTACCAGCCGAGGAAGAAACTGTGACCATCCCGGTGGAGGAAACCTTTGAAGAAGCATATGAGCCTCAACCCATCCCAGGCGGACGAGTCACGGTCGAAGGCCAGACGACTTACGAACTTCCAACTCCCGCATGGATGAAGACGATAGAAGAACTGGGAAAAACCCACTCAGCATGGGTAGAAGCGCAGCTTCACGCAATGGCAATGATTGAAGAATGCATTTTACAATCCCCATACTTTGCTCATTTGGCCCCTCGCAGATACATATCAGGGCATGAGCTACAGTATAAACCATATTTTATGTTAATGGCAGAATATCAGTTGGCCATAGAGAAAGAAACAGGCAAGAAACCCTCTCACACTACTCAGTTTGAGCCTGACAATTTGCCAACAGACGAGCAGCAAGGAGAAATCTATCAACCAGAATGGCGCAAGGATCTCTTATAGAATTATCCATAGATGATGACTACATGGGCCAAGGCACCACTACACTTAAAATACAAACCCATGTTGGGGACCAGTGCCACATCGCCGTTCCTGGAAGGCATTTGCGATTAAGATACAAAACAACAAGCAATGCCAGGATTGGCTAAACTACTCATACTTCACTCCACCCACAGGACCACCTATAGTCGGATACATGATGGCAACGATTCGTCACTGGCTCCCTTGCTTGAAACACATGGACGATATAGTAGCGCACATGACTGTCAAGATATTGGACATGATGCAGATGGTTTTTAAACTCTTCAGACGCGTCAAGGCACCTCATGTAAACACCCTAGGCTTCGAGCATGGCAATCTAGATCTTGCATATGATATGAGTACAACGCCATCGCTTCGGGTGTGTTATGCCTGGCATTGCAGAATCAAATATTTATTGGCATGCTACAAGCAGACCTTCGAAGAAATGTTCACAACCGGTTTCTGGGAATACCATTCAGAAGTGTTCATCAGCAGGCCCACACATTTGCTTCAGTTATTCGCCTGTGAACAGATGGTATATTCCACACATTATTGACTCCCACCATCCGATGAACCACAACCAATTGATTGGGAGAAACTCGAGGCAGATTTGGCCCGAGGCATTCGAATATCAGAACACACCCTCGCTCAGGAACTCCTACAGAATTACATCCGACAGACCTCACAACAAGGTTCTGTCGAGGACGACAAAAGCGAGAGGCAGGGGGGTGTTGGCAGTAGCCAGAGGCATAGAAGACGTGGAAGCATGTAAAGATAGAGCAAGGAGTCAGTCGAATCAATTTTTCAAAGATTTATGTTTTACAAATATTCTTCAAAACCTCCAACAGTGATTTTCATCACTATTGTAACATATGTAACATAGAAAAACCCTTTTTGTAATTTATAGCTCCATTTTTTGCAAGCCGATGAGTCCTCGAGCTCGAGGAGCTTAGGTAGAATGAGCGTACCAATTTTGGTTATTTTTAGACACCGTTTACCCTTTCAAATAGCACTTAGGACCTATTTTTTAACTATGTCGGTCACTAGATGTGAAACCGGCAAAAACTAGTCTAGAATCTATAAAAAGAGCTAGAGAGCTCATTTTTGAGGTTGGTTAGTGTGAGCTTAGAGCTATTTTGAGCTTGTAATTGAGATCTTGAGCAATAGAGTTGATTTCTCACCTTCCATTGTGTCTTGCTTGTCTCTTCGTTGTGTGTGTGTGTATGTGTGTGTGCATTTCTATGCTTCTCACCTTCACTCTCACTTCATCTCACATTCACGATCTTCATATCACTCCTATCTCTTCCGCGGATTGACATTAAGGAGATGGAGCTTCTTAACGTGGTTCTCACCATTGTGCTAGAGCAACACTATGCTACCAATATAAAGGAAGACATAGATAGATTGGTAGAAGTTGGATTCATCTATGAAATTGAGCACACTGAATGGGTATCCCCCATCGTAGTGGTTCCCAAAAAGAATGGATAGCTACATGTATGCATTAACTTGAAGAAAGTTAATGCAACCACTATTAGAGACAATTGTCCGCTTCCTATCACTGACCATCTCTTGGAAAGAGTGGCAGGCAAAGGAAGTCTATAGCTTCCTTGATGGCTTCCCAGGCTACAATCAAGTGGCCATAGCTCTAAAAGATCAACATACAACAGCTTTTTCCAGAGAGTGGGGCATATTTGCATTTCCAGTAATGCCATTTGATCTCACCAATGCACCAGCCACCTTTCAAAGGCCGATGTGCCACGTGTTTAAAGAATTTTTGAGAAAGAATTTGGAAGTTTATGTTATGCTCATTCCAATATTAGACAAGTATCCTTGAGCTGAGAGATATCTTTGATAAACGTAGAGAATATCAAGTCTGATTGAACCCAGAAAAGTGTGTTTTCATGGTCAAGCAAGGCATAATTCTAGGACACATAGTGTCAAAGAACGGCATATCTATGGATGAGGAAAAAGTTAGAGCTATTGCAGAGCTACCTAGGCCAAAGAATGTCAAGGAGGTACAAGCTTTTATGGGGCATTGTGGCTATTATCGCCGATTCATTCATATATATGTGATCATTGCAAAGCCTCTATACTCCCTTTTGATTAACTTTGGGTGGACCGAAGAATGTGAGAACTCTTTCAATGAGCTTAAATGGCCATTATGTTCAGCACCAATCTTGACTATGCCAAATTGGAACAAGCCCTTTCATGTTCATGTGGATGCATCCAATTATGCTATTGGGTGTGTACTTGCACAACCTACGGGCGAAGGTAATATGGATCTTCCAATTGCCTATGCTAATAGACAGTTAAATGCAGCTGATCGAAACTATACCACCACCAAACGAGAAGGATTAGCCATGGTATATGCAGTTAAAAAGTTTAGATACTATTTGCTTGCAAATAAGTTTAAATTTTTTACTGACCATCAAGCATTGCTATATCTAGTGAACAAGCCATGCAATACAGGTAGATTAGTAAGATGGTTCCTCTTACTAATGGAATATGACTTTGAAGTGGTGGTGAGAAAAGGCAGGATTCACTTGAGAGCAGATCATCTCTCGAGGCTCACATCCGGAGAGGCCCCACAAGGAGTATGAGATGATCTTCCTGATGCTTATTTGTTCAATTTGGAAGTTCTACCACGGTGGGCAAAGACATTAGTGCTAGTATTGACATATGGGCCTAAACATCCAATATTAAACACTCAAGATAGGGAGGTAGTGAAAGCCCAAAAGTACCATATCATGGCAGGCAATGTATATAGGTCAACTAATCAAGAAATACTAGCTTGTTGCATTAAAGGAGATGAGCACTCAAAGTGGTTGCAAAAAGCACATGTAGGTGCACTCCAGCAACATTACTCCAAGCATAGAACCCTACAAACCCTAAAAATATTGGGTGTATATTGGCCAAATATGGAAGCGGATGTCCATAGGATGTGCAAAGAATGCCCAATATGCCACAATAGACCTCCAGTGGAACATGCCACTCTTTATCAAGTGTCTCTAGTGCCAGATTGGAGTGAACCACTAGTAACCTTTTTGAGGACGAAAAGATTCCCTCAAGAGATGACATTGGCTAGACAAAGGAGCTTTTTTAACTTAGAACAGGAGGTACTAGACTCCTCACTCATTGGAGATAATTTATACAAGCGTGGAAAAGATGGTTACCTCAGACTGTGTGTCCATGAGAGTGAATATCTTTAGATCTTGGAAACTTTTCACCAAGGTGTAGCAGGAGGACACTTTGGGCCAAATAGGGTGATCAAGGCAATCCTATTTGCAGGCTTGTGGTGGCCAACCCTTCACATGGATGACCATACCTATGTGAAGCGGTGTGATATTTGTCGGCGAACTCAATGTTCGATACGTAAGGATGAGATGCCACTGAAACCTATGATGGGAGGAAGGGCATTCTCTAAGTGGGGAATAGACTTTGTTGGTCCTATCAATCCCCTAGCTAAGGGTTCTCATGTAGAATATATTATTGTGGCCATTGATTATCTGACAAAATGGGTAGAAGTAAAAGCTACAAAAAAGAATGATGCTCAGACCATGGCCAAGTTCTTGTTTGAAAATGTATTCACTAGATATTGCTTACCCATAGAGCTATTTAGTGATCGTGGAACGCACTCTTGAATGATGTTATTGAATATCTTCTTCAAGAGTTCTTGATTATTCACAAGAAGTGGGCTCCATATCACCCACAAGCTAATGGTCAAGCTGAGAGCACAAACAAGATACTATGCACTGTGTTAACTAAGTTAGTAAACAAATGCTCTGACTAGGACAAACAGCTACATCATGGTGTTTGGGCATATCAAGTTGCATATAAAACGGTACTCCAAGCCACCCCTTTTCATATGGTTTTTGGACAAAACACAGTGCTGCCATTAGACTTTTTTATCCCTACATTAAAGTTGGCACAGGAGCACCAATGGATGGGTCATGAGCTCTCCTCAAGAATCTTGGACTTAGAGCAATTAGGAGAGACATGATTGAGAGTTGTTGCAGGAATCTATGCCACCAAGAAGAGACAAAAAGCCTACTTTGATGCCCATGTGAAAGACAAAGGCTTAAAAGCAGGAGATTTAGTCTTCGTTTATACAAAGTGGAGCAATCCAATTAGCCACATTAGAAGGAGATATCCGACCCAACTACATTTGCGGGTGTAGAGTGAAACTATACCAAGAACCCCTAATCGAGGAGATGCTCACTAGACTTAACATTGCGAAGAAACAAAAGGAAGAAGAGAAAATGAAGCTTTAGAACGGATTCAAAAGATGAAGCGTAGGAGGCAAGGAAGAGAAAACCCGAGGGTAGAAGTCGATGACATACCTGGTATCAAATGGCTATGTGTCAAATCTCTACTAAGAGTTCCTCATGAATTAGGGATAGAAGGCCGTTTGTCACGATCGAGTTAGGACACGGAGAGGATGCAAGGACTATCAGAGCCTTGATTGATTTCGGCTCTACCACGAGTGCTATTAAGTTGTCCTATTGTTAGGATATGCAAGTGAATGTCAATCCTATTGAGGCATACCTTATAGGATTAGGCAGTGTGGAAACCCCTTGCTTAGGCAAGGTGGAACTTCCCATCTACCTTCAAGAGGTTCTTATGAAAGTAAAGGTACTAGTGTGCCAAGATGAGGATCTCACAGAACCCCTCATCCTAGGACAGGATTGAATTTATAATAATGTAGTCAATCTCAACCTAATAAGTGTACTTCTTCAGGTTTAGGTGAAACAACAATATTTAATTATCGAATTGACCACTGGAGCACTCAAGGAAGTAGGAAAGGCACCAACTTATGGTCCTTCCAGGAGCACACTGATGGAAAACGATGCTATTCTTGTCCAACCCTCTGTGATGCAGAAAGCCTCCACTCCAAGCGAGGTGGTGCAAGTGGAACCCCCTTCTTGTCCAAAGGAAGTCTCGGACCCAAAATGTGAAGTCCAAGAGACCAGAATGAAGCAAAGAAGCAGTTGTCCTAAACCAAAGATCACCTCTACCAAGGCATCTCGACCATCGAAGCAGATATGGGTATGGAAGGGTGAAGTTTCTTGAGCAACTTCAGCTGAAGCCTCAACCAAACCCTAGTCTAGTGATCAGCGTAGGATGCCTAATAAAACATTTCTCTGACAATCATCCATGAAAATAATGTCTAACTTGGTACCCAAGAAGTCGATGAAGACCGACCCACAATCAAGACAAATTTGGGTGCCTAAGGCTTGCTTGCAGGCTCAAGTAGAAACCCATAAGCTTCACGAGACAAAGATCCATTCACACACAATCACACATGCATCAACATGCACTAAGAGGATCACTTGTAAATGGGTCACTAAAAAACCTTGATGAAGATACAACATATATTTCTTGGATCCACTCTATTTTCATCATCATTTGTAACTTTTTCTACCTTTCATTCAGTTAATAAAGCACTCTTGTATAGGTGTGTGCGAGTACCACACTAGAGAATAAGTGGGATTCATTCTCCTTTCAATTTAGAAATCCCACATAGCATGTTTTTTTATCATTTTGTATATAAAGAGGTCTTCACCTCTTCTTTTGGGAGAGTTTTTCTAGAAGTCATGAGATAATGCTAGTTTGTAGTTAGAATCTAGCTCTCTTGTTGTCATGATGTGCATGCGTACTTGTTCACTTCTCGTCTAATGCTTGTGACACATTGATGTGCGATTACATCGTGATTATGCTTGTGATTGCGATTATTGGCATCATTAGCGATGCTTATGTCGTGTCTCCTTGTTAATTACATTGTTAATCATGCGTTGACGAAGCGCCATCACGTCTATGGAGTGCTTCTACGCAACCATTTGGGTCTCATGAGATGCTTCCTGGATTGAAAAGTATGAGTTGTGATGCTACAATGTCAACAACTTTTGGCACCATTGCCATGAGGCGTTCTCTTATCACTTACGTGATGGTGTTTGGCGTGAAAGAGACGTGTACGCAAGCCTTTCATGATGATTTTTGAGTTCTTCATTTCATTACGCTCTTGTGAGCATTTGTGGCTTGCAAGATTTACAATAAGTTGTTGAGATGAGCCATTTTTGGTGTGATTAGAATCCCCTTTTTTGGGTGATTAATCTACCATGTGTGATGATTCTTCAAGATTACGAGTAGAATAGGAGTAGTTGTAGATATCTTTTAGTTTATTATGTTGATTGTTTCTAATAACATTGTTGATTTTTCTCTAATCATGTGTGAATAAGCTTTCTTTTGGGGTTCTACAAAAATCAAATGTAGTCTTGGCTCATCGTCCTCATCTCGTTGACAAAGTTGGAAACGGTATTCTCTACAACTATTTGGAAGGTCAAGGTATGTGGAACCTCCACCTCACACATTGCACATTTGTTGGAGACTATAAAGGATTAAATATTTCCCTTCCATAAAACCGTGCATGCTAGCTCCTTTTTCTACTTCTCATTCACATCCTATAGAGAACTCTTGTTCTTTTATCAAGGGGAAGGTTCTGAGTGGCCCTTTTAGGTCAAAGTCTAGCGAGTAACAAAATAGAGTAGTCCTAAATTCAATGGCCCTTTTAGGTCAAAGGCTTACGAGTAACAAAATAGAGTAGTCCTAAATTCAAGGATCGATGTTAGAAGCTGAGAAGGGGAGCTTTTGATTGTAATAACTGTCCTGTGATCAGAGATTGCCGTGATAACGGAAGCCTGAACGAAAAAGAGGCCAAGCTGGCCAAAGAGTGTGCTTCCATATGCGTCCACAAGGAGAAACATGTTTAAGATATGGAGAGAATTTTTGAGCGAGTGAATGCGCATATGGGGAATTTATATTGTGGGTGTACTCCATTTCTAGGAGATAATCGAAGGGCAGTAAGGGAGGGATGAAGTTGCACAGAAAGGCAGAAGAAGAGTTGTTGAAATCCTCTCAAAGAGGACTAAGAACAATCCAATGCTCATTAGCAAACCAATAGTGGGGAAAAGTGTTGTAGTTAAAGACTTTGCTCAGAAGATAGTAAGCAAGTGATGCACCCAACAATTTGTGTGATGTACGGATATTGGCTTAGGATAGGGGTGTTTTTATTGTGGGTGCAAAATACCATGGGGGCTTTGAAGAGCTGCTGAGAGTTGTTCTTCCATAGAAGAAGCTTTGCTCGAGAGAGAGTAAGAAGCTTATGGTCGTATGCGAGGAAAGGGAAGCGGGTGATGAGAAAGTGGGAAGATGGGATTTCCAGGCTTGGCATTAAGTCTCGCAAGGATGCCGGCCTAACTCAGAGCTACCCTTCCCTATCAGTATATGAGGGCAAAAAAGAAAATCCAGTAGGCAATGTAAAGGCGTTAAGCATGAACGAAGAAGCAAACAGCTAAATAGAAGAAGATGGGTGTGCTCTCAACCTTCTATGTGCATACTTGTGTTGTAATGAAGAAAGATGACCTGCAGGAATCCAAGTTGTATGTGGCGATTTCATTACTCCTAAACAAAGAATTTGACAAAAGCTCGAGCTGATAGTGGGAGAACAGCTTTACATCGAACCAGATAGTGAGCTCATGGAAGTTACGTTGAAACACAACTCAAATGGGAACACAAGAGGAGAAGGTGTGTTACATGACTAGTGAAAGAAATGTGCTGGATAACATATTATGCGTAGGGAAGCAAATGCATCATGGTTCACTCCTTTGCTATGGGGATGATCAAGATAGTGGAAGCACACAGTACTTGGCAATAGACCAGGCTCGAGCTCATATGAGAAAGTATTGTTGTGTTACAACACGTTCGAAGTCCAAAAGGTGGGATAATTTCCTTCCAAGGTATAACAGGATCACCTTAGCATCCTAGACTTGGGGGAATGATGAGGAGAGGGTGGGTGGACTTGGCGTGTTGTTGGACACCTACAGTAATAATATACCTAGATCAGAATACTTGGAGAGACTTACTATCGAATCAATCAGGAGAGTGAAACAGAGAACAGGATGGGGCATATGAGATAGCATGTCAGAGGCTATTGTCGAGGCCCGGGAACGGTGTGAACATGCTGATACAGAGAAAGCTAAAGCTCAACAGGTAGTTGTAGCAGGGCTGGAAGAAGCAGATAAACAAAGGATGGCAGCATTCAAAGATCAAACAGAGGATTCATCCTTAAGCAAGAAGAGAGACATAGGACAACAGAGTAGGTGCATGCGGAGATCAAACATTGGGCTACAGGAGGGGGAAAACTGTAACTATCTTGGTGTTGAGGTTGTAGCAAGGAACGACCAAAAACACTCACCACCTTGCATGGAAGCAAGAAGGAAAATGAGGATGTGATCCTTCAGCCTTCAATCTGGACCTTCCAAAGACCCAGATGTTGAAGGACCTTCTTGTGGTTTCGGAACCGCTGGATATCTTCTTGCACTTCTTCATGGATACTTTCCTGGCCCTGGTTCCTCTTTCCACCTACATGCTTTTTCCTTGATATGTGCCCCTGCAGGGCTCTGTGCAGAGATGGGTGTTGCACCCCTGCGGGGCTTCTTGCAGAGATGTATCTTCAGATATGATATTTTTAATGAAGCTTCTTTCTTTGTCTTCTTCTTTTTTCTTGACTCTCCCTCAACACTGCCCCCCTCCTGAACTCTGTCATCCCGGACACACTTTGGAAGTCGACGGGAGTAAGTTCTGTATACTTTTTGCTCTGTTTCATTAAGCAGATTAGCTTCACGTATCATTAGTTGTTTCCACTGTTCTGCTTTCACACCATCATGTGGTGGTTGTCGATGGTCAGCGAAGAAACTCAATTCATATGCCACTAATCTGGCATTCAAATTGGATGACATCTTTAAGAAAATTTTTGAGTCAATTTCAAAAAACCCTGTAAAAAATGCTTCTTTGAATGTTTGCATATAGGTACTTGGTAGAAACATGAGCCTAGAATAATATGCCATTATTGTGGGTCGGCTAGGCATAACAGACAAGACAAAAATGAGGATATTTGTGCCTTGATTAATACCAATGAAATTCAAAAATGTATAGGTTGCATGCTTGAACACCTTCAAAACTATAAGGATCATGCTGAGAATTTTATTCGTCATTTTGATAGTTAAGTCGGGTACTGTTGCATAAACATGTAGCCAAAATTCGATCGTTTTTACCATGTAATCTTCCGTTGGTAGATAATTATGGGGTGGGCTAGGAAGTAGCAGATAATTTAGCCACTGTTTATTCAGAGCACCATTCTTTTGCATGTCCAAAAATTCTCTGGCGTCTCAGCGACGTGGTGTTGGGCAAAAGGAAGGATTTACTTGTAATAGCTATGGTGCTGCTTGCCAGTGCACCCGCAATGTAGGATTTTTCTCCAAAAATTTTCTTCTCCAGACAAGCTGTGCCGCTTCAAATTCTTCTTGAATATAATTGAATGAGTCATCTTTAAAATGCAACTGTTCGTCTGGATTTTTCTGTGTGATCTTCTTTATGTATTGCGTTGTTTTCTCTTTCAATAATCCGTACGGAATGTTGAAAGGGTTCATGATCGTATCCAAGTCTTTACCTTTGATCTTTGCTTCTTTCATGACTTTGATGACTTCATTTTCAAAATTCTCTGTCAACCGGGACACCAATACTGCCCGTTCCTTCTGACCTATTTTTGCAGTGTATGGCATTGGATGATCATCATGTATGTCCGCCATCTACTCTTTTATTAGAGAATTATAAATCGGGGGAGATAGAGGACCTACCTCTACCTCGTCAGTAGGATTTTCTCTTGTCGGCTCTACTGGTGTCCCGATTGGTGCTTTCTCTTCTACTTTGGTCTCTAATTGTGCTATGCATTCAGTCTTCTCTTTAATTTCTTGCATAGCTGCTCTGAGTGCTTCTTTTGCTGCAATCAGTTCATTACCAATTTCTGCTATATGATCCATGTTTTCACTGTAACTCACTGCAAGTTTTCCATGGGCAGTGTTCAGTTGTTTCTTAAGTTCATTGGTTTCCTTGACATATCGTTGTTCCCATTCTTCCCTTAGGGCTTGCTCTTGCTTCAGCAATTCTGCATATTTCTCATTTTGATGTTGTATTTCCTTCTGTTCCGTGACTGATGTTTCCTCTTTTCTTATAGGTTGGTCATATAGTAATGCTTTCATCAGTTCTTTGTTTCTGCTTCGTAAGTTATCATTCTCCTCCATATATACCTTAAGTTGTGTCTCGAGCAAATTGCTTCTAGCTTTCATTCTCTCCTTGTCTGCTTCATTGGCTTCATGTTCTCTTTGTAAATCGGTCAATTGTGCCTGGAGTTGATGATGCTATTTCATCAATGTATTACATTGTTCCTTGACTGCGATTATCTCGATTTCTTTGGTCGAAATTTCTTGTTTGGCCTAAATGAGTTGTGCAGACAATTGTTCACTCATTACTTGAAACTGATTCTTTTCCCTCATGGACTTGTCATAATCTGCATCTGTGTCCATCATCTGTTGTTGCGTGTCCATGGCCATCTGGATCATTTGCTTGACAACAGGTTTCACTTGAGTTACATCCACATTTAACCATGTGATAGGGATGCTAGGTTCTTCACCTATTGTGACATCTTTTCCTTTTGATACATGTAAAGTGGTATCATGGGGCTGCCTAATGTGGAGTCGTATCCTTGGCTCAGCCTCCTTGTGATCAATTTTACCTTGAGGTGTATCATCAGGCACTTCAATCACGATTTACTCCTTATTCTATTGTAGGCGTGTGTCCTGGTTCATTGGAGTTTGTATTTCCTCTTTGATAGGTGGCACTACATTTTTATTAGTTATTGGAACTTCCTTGATGCTTATCTTTGACTGATCATTTAACTGAATCAAGTGTTCCTGTTCAGTTTGTACTTCCTGGTGCTGTGCTTTTTGTTGTTGATTGTCAGGTGTGATTTCAACCAGATTTATTTCTGTCCATTCTTCATTGTTCATTTTAGTTCGTATATCAGTGTCCAATGTGTCCTTCTCTGGGCTAGATTCTTCATCAGAGCTCGAATCTTCTAATCCCAGTTCTTTATATCTGGCCGATTGTTCTGGAGTATGTTCTTTATCTTTGTGCTTCTTTTCCTGGCTTGCTTGTCTGTAATGGTGACCTTGAACATTTAAATTTACTTGCCCCCGCATGTACTGATGCGTTTCTTCCAAGGCGGCGGAGAGGTCTCTCTTTGTGATAGGCTGCTGCATCATAGAAATCTTTGGCAATGTATGGGTCCTTTTTGATGTTGGTGTCTCCTGAGCTTCTTCCTCTCTTAGGCATTTAGTCCCCCTCATGGGTTTCTTTGAACTGGTTCCCACTTCTTCGATAGATGTGGCCGTTTTCTTTTTCTTTGGTACAATCGCTGACTTGGCATATTTCGCTAACTCCGTTGATGTCGGCATCAAGCATAAGCAATTCTTCATGTCAAGTGCCTCATAAATGAGTAATGTTAATGCCGAACTTCCATTTAAGAACTTTTTCTGTCCCCACTTTTTCTTTGCTTCAAACAAGCGATCTTGAATATACGAAGTCATATTGACTTGGTTTCCCACTTGCCTCATTGCATGCGAAAGTAATTGTACAGCAATTTTTTGAGGTGTTGTGTATCTATGCATACTAGGAAAGCAAAAATGTTGGTGAACTAAGCAAACAACATCTTCAATATCCATTCTGTTGATTTCCAAAAATGTTCTCTTTTTTGGGTCATGACATTCATCTTTGACATTCGTGAGTCCCTCTTGATTCCATCCAAAAGCCTTGTTAATTAGCTCATGAGTGAATTGAATTGTCTTCCAGGTACTAACTTTATCAAGTACCCTTGCTTCCGGGACTGATACCTTATTCGATGCCGACTGAAGTGTATTCATCACTTGTGTACATCTTTGGAAATCTGGCATATAGATTGGCAGTCTTAGGAATGCGTCAATTCTTGCTTGTGTCCAGACATCCGTCATGCGTGGTAATCCTTGTATGATAGTCTTGAAATCTTGTGACATGATAGGGAAGTAGTGATCCCTATCCATAATCTTGATGGTTGCCATGAAAATTAGTTCAGACACGGGTTGGTCATCCAAAAACCAATGACCTCTTGCCTTAGTTATTGATTCCAAGGGAAGAAGCTGGACCTCTTCCTCTTGCGTAGCTTTGGAATTAGAAGATGCCATCTGCACTCAATATAGAGCAGTAATTAGTGGCAAGCTGGTATCAAGAATCATCCTTCATTTATCCTTCCTTAGATTGGCAATGTTCCGCATGAATAGTGTCATCCCTTCCCCGTGGGTGTGAGAAAGGTAATACCTTGGATTTTTCATACTTTTAGATAGTTTTATGTTTTTGTCTGAAAGAAAAACATAAAAGTTAGTTCATAGCCGAAGCGGTTATTAATTTTTGAGTAATTTTCTTTAGCTTATGTACAAGTGCTCTCCTATTTCCCAAGAGGAAAATGTGCTTCACTATTCTGAAATAGAAGAAAAATGTGTCGAATGCTTGGCCTTGTAATGTGGCCCTACCATGCATACTTTGGGTTTTGGTAACTCCAAATGTGTGCAACTCGAATTATTTGGTAGAACTATACGGCTTGTCTTGTCTTTCGGCATCAAAATCTGTTTTATTCTGTTGGGAAAAATTGTGTTCCCAACATCCCTGGTGAATGCGGTGCTTCTCATATGGTGCTTCTGCTTTGTCTACTTTTTGAAGCTTGGAATGACGTGTGAATCGTATGCAGACTCCTGCTCGATCCTGTAGCAATTTATCTTCTGTCGTTTTGCCTTTAGATCATACTGATTCTCCTTGTGCCTTGACTCGTCCTTCTTGGTGATTGTCCTTTGAGTACATGACTTGGGGATCCATATTTGTGTTCGGGCCGGCTGGGCGGCTATCACCTTCTTCGAAATCCATACTCTAGCAATTTTTTGTGGAACTAGATATCCAGAGCGATTTACATACTTGGTCTGTGGGTTCGTCTGATGTAGCAAGTAGTTCTTTTGTTGAAGATAAGCAGCCACTTGGTCCTTCCTTATCCAAGCTTGTTGAGTGTGAGGAATAGGGTATATTCAAATGTATGCAGACTCGTGATAGTCTTGTGGACTATCCTCTCTTGTGCTTAGTTCCTCACTGTGGTTGTTATTGGATAGAACACTAATCATGTGGTTTACTGGATTAGAAGATTGTGTGCACTCGAAACTCGGGGTATCCTCACATGAAGTACTCGATGAAGAAGTTTCCATAGTGCAAGTGAACATACATTCATCAGCGTGTTCATTTAAGTGAGTTTTCGGTTCTATACTTTCGACTTTGATTGGCCGTTCGTCTAGCATGTTGAATACTTCATGATGTCCTATCTTGGCCGAGATGTATCCTAAGGCCAATTGAATAGTTACTTCATATTCGTATATCCAGTCTTGACCTAACACGAGCTCTTCTAATAAGTCCTGATCATGACATACTAAGAGTTTTTGCTCCATAGTGTTGTTTCCAAGATGTAGAAGTAAAGTGATCTCTTCGATACACTTGGTGATCTTTCCTCCTATTCCAATCAGCTGTGCTTTAGATGGGCGTAATTCCTCTTTGAGTGTTTGTGTCAATGAATACTTAATACAAGTTACAGCTGCTCCTGTATCAATGAGAGCATCCACTAAGTGGTACTCTTCTGTTCCAGCGCCCAAATTCAAATATGGTTGCGTCCTTTGCTGACCTAGGTTTTCAGTGGCTCTAAAATTAGCCATAGGGATGAGTTCCTCTCCTTGTCAATATCTCTCATCTCTCTCTCATCCACTCTTTTTGTTTCCTGATTCGTTCTATCACTTCTTGTCTAGCTTCTTCTCGTATTCTTTCTTCCTCTATACGCCTATTCTTACCCATTATTAGTCGTGACATTATTTCTTCAGTCAATGGCTCCAGATATTTTTTTACTCGACATCCACTAATATAGTTTGGCAATACATCTCCATCCAGGGTTGCTAAACTGATGGCTCCACTGGTAGATATACGATTGATGATTAATGGGCCATATCCTCTTTTTATGCAATTTCTTTGCGTGTTGTTTCAAAGTATAAACCAAAACTACTCTGAGAGTGGGTATTAAGAAATCAATTCGAAAAATAGCATTTTGTCCATACACTAAGTTAAAAGGAGTAGTTCCTATGGCGGTCTTGTAAGCTACTCAGAATGCCCATAAAGCATGATGTAATTGTTTATCCCAATCCGATCTACCATTGTTCACAATTTCTGTGAGAACTGTGCACAAGATTTTATTTGAACTTTCGGCTTGTCCATTGGCTTGTGGGTGATATGGGGCTGATTTCTTATGAATTACCAAGAATTCATTCAGTAGGCTTCTATCACTTCATTCACAAAATGTGTACCTCTATCACTCACAATTTCTATCGGTAGTCCAAATCTAGTGAAAACGTTCTCGAAGAGAAACTTGGCCGTAGTCCTTGCATCGTTTTTCTTGGTAGCTTTGGCTTCAACCCATTTGGTCAGATAGTTTGTGGCTACGATTATGTATTCGGCATGGGATCCTTTAGCTGGTGGGCTAATAGGTCCTATGAAGTCTATTCCCCATTTTGTGAAAGCTCTTGCACTCATCATGGGTTTCAGTGGCATTTCATCTCTTCTAATGGGATATTTCGTTTGTTGACAAGTATCACATCGTTGAACATATGTTGCTGCATCTTGATGTAGAGTTGGCCACCACATTCCTGCAAAAAGAATCATTTTTATCTGCAAAAAAATGTCCTTCTGCAGCTCCTGAATGTGCCATCTCTAAAACAGCAAGATACTCGTCTTCATGAATGCACATTCGTAAATGATTATCTTTTCCTCGCTTAAAAGGGTGTTTTCCTATGAGAACATAGTCCTTGCCTTGTTCTACAAGTGCACGTTTCCTTGCTAGAGTGTCTCCTTCTGGGTATTCTTGGGTCTTCAAGAACTTCACCAGAGGCATGCTCCATCTTGGTGCTACGGTGGAGTAGCATAAATTAGAGTTCTCTTCTGGATTCCGTTCTTGACAAGTTGGGTAGGCTGATACATAATTATGTGTATCCCTTTGCATGGTTGGCTAATATATGCCTAATCTCTTCAATGTTTGCCATGTTCTGTTTGCACTTAAATGAATTTTCCATTGATTTACATGTGCTTTTTGAAGCCACATCTCTTGTTCCTCCTCTTCCACACATCTCATGAGTAATCCACTTGAATCTTGGTGATATAGGCTTCCAACAATGATATGAAGGTTTTTAGTCTTCCATAAATCTTGATTTTGGTTTGGTGAGATCCCATGTTTAGGTCCATATGTGAGTATTGGGATCAACTTTTCTGCCCATTGGAGACATACTTCGAGGTTGAACAAGTACGTGTCAGGCAGATCATCTGGTACTCCTATGGGTGGTTCTCCATGTGTCATTCTTGATAAGTGATCTGCTCTAATGTGGGTATTCGCTTTCTTGACTACTACTTCAAAATCAAATTCCATCAACAATAGAAACCATCGTACTAGTCGTCCCGTATTATAAGGCTTATTGACTAAGTACAGTAGGGCTTGATGATCAATGAAGAATTTGAATTTATTTGCCAATAAGTAGTGTCGAAAAGTTTTCACTGCGTATACCATTCCTAGGCCTTCTCTTTCAGTCGTGGTATAATTGCGTTCTGCTTGATTCAATTGTCTACTGGCATAGGCTATAGGGTGATCTAACTTTCCTGTATCTGCAGGTTGAGCTAGGATGCAACCAATGGCAAACTTGGAAGCATCTACGTGAATGTGAAATGGTTTGTTCCAATTAGGTACTCGAATGATTGGGGCTGAAATTAATCGACTCTTTAATTTGTTAAAGGCCTTTTCACATTCTTCAGTCCAATTAAACTGAGTCAATAATGCATAAAGAGGTCTAGCAATTATGGCATACATATGTATAAATCTTCGGTAGTATCCGCAATGTCCCATAAATGCTTGTACTTCTTTAGCAGTCTTTGGTCTCGGTAAGTCCAGAATTGCTTTGATCTTGTCTTCATCAGTTGAGATTCCATTCTTAGAGACAATATGTCCTAATATCTTTCCTTGTCGAACCATGAAGACACATTTTTCTGGGTTGAGGCATACTCTATATTGTCGACATTTGGCAAAGATCCTTCCTAGTTCCGAGATATGCTCTGATCGTATAGCTGAATAAGTGCATAAATCATCCATGTATACCTCCATACTCTTTCTCAGGAACTCCTTGAATACATGGCACATCAATCTTTGGAAAGTGGCTGGGGCATTGGTTAGGCCGAAAGGCATAACCCTAAAGGCGTATACTCCCCATTCAGTTGCAAAGGTTGTTTTATGTTGGTCCTCGGGAGCAATGGCTACTTGATTATACCTTGAAAAGCCATCCAAAAAACTATAAACTTCCTTCCCTGCAACTCTTTCCAAAAGATGATCCGTGATGGGTAATGGGTAACTATCTCTTATGGTGGCAGCATTTACCTTTTTCAAATTAATGCATACCCTTAGCTTACCATTCTTTTTCGGTACGACCACCAAAGGTGACACCCATTTTGTGTGTTCAATCTCATAAATGAACCCAGCATCTAACAGTTTATCTATCTCTTCTTTGATCTTTGCTGAGTAAACATCGTTATATGTGTATGGTCTTTGTTTGGAAGGTTTAGCTTCAGATGTCATAGGGATTCTATGTGCACATATAGAAGTATCTACTCCTTTCAAATCATTATAGGTCCAAGCAAAGACATCCCTATATTCTCGAATGAGTCGTATCAGCTCTTGTTCTTCCTCCATTGAGACATATTGACCTATAAAAGTACATCTTTCTTCTCCTTCCTCCAAGGTTACTACTATTTTCTTGGTTTGCTCTTTATTGTCATATGCTATTCCTGACTGTGCTTCTCGTTTTGGCATTTGAATAGCAATTTTCCTCTCTTCTACTTCATATTTTTTGAAGTGGGCAGGCACTTCAAATTGATCTTGAGGCTTGTTATCTTCATCATTTTTTGTTCTATCTAATCCAAACCCTTCTTCCTTTGTTGGTTCTTGATTTATTTCATTAGCTATGATACTTACTTCTTGGATTTCATTTCCGTTTCCATATGTTCATGTTCCATTTCAATGCTCTCATAATCCTCCTTCCATTCTTTTTCAATTACTTCTCCTTCTTCAGCCTCTTGAAGAACTATCACATATAGACTAACGTCATAGCCTTCCTCATCAATGCATTCATTCATGGTTATCACTTCTTCATTTACACACACGTCGAGAGTGGCTAAAATCTCCATCCAACCATGAGGTTCGAATTCTTCATCTAGGAACATTTGAGGCATGTACGCTGAATCTTGTACAGATCTAGTGATTCCCTGCCTTTGCTGCCATCCTTTCCTTCTATCCTCTTCCTTTTTCGTAGTTTGGCATATCCATAGATGAGTGTCTTCATTCATCCAAGATTGGTTGCTTGAACCTATACTGTGAATCGACTGGTCGTCTTCCTCCTTATGAATCTGATTCCATTGCAAGGGAGGAACATCTTGATACGTGTATGTGTGGAGATTTATTCTTGTTGTGGTTCCTTCATGCTGTAAGTATACTGCGTCTTTTCCCCAATCTTGCACTACCTTTAGCTGTCTCATAAAGGGTCTTCCAAGTATCATTTCATAATTGCTAGCCCTTTCAAATTGACATATCGCTAAGGTGTGCTCAAATTCAACACCACAGGTAGTGAAAGTTACTGTTTCCAATAATCCCAAGGGTCGTTCAGTGTGTCCGTCTACCATTTGTATCTTCATGCGTGTTGGTCTTAGAGCTAGTTTTTTCTCCCAGATTTCTTTAGTTGCAATTCCTACTCCAGCTCCAGAATCCAAGATAGCTTTAGTAGTGTAACCCCTATAAGTAATTGGAAGGCAAGTGTTTCCTTCATCTCCCTCACTGAAATCTCCAACCTTATCGACTGGGATTTTGATTGTGGCCACTTCATCAGGCATCTCCGTCTCTTTTGCTTTGATCTCCAACTGACTGGTCAGCTTCTCCTTCAAATGCGGTTTGACCTTCAACAGTTCTTCCAATGTTAGAGTGCAAGGGATTTTTACCTTTTTAAGGTGTTGTATGATGTCCGAGGTTTGGACTGATGGGTTCTGTTCTTTTTTTCTCATTGAGGGAATGCAGTATAATTCTGAATTATGTTCGTATTCTCCTGTGTAATTTGGCAAAACCTTTACACTATCATTTTCTTTGTCACTTGGATCAATTTGTATTAATTCTTCTGAATTCAGTTCAGGTATGGAGTCTTCAATTTCACCTTCTGCTTCTAGCTCCTCAAAGGGTGCTTCTATTCCTTCCACTTTCTTCCATCGGTCTTCTTGGACTCTTGCCCACAAGTCTTTAGGCCATTCTCCGTCTACTTCGGGGACAATGGATCCTTCCCTTTTATCCTCACAGTGATTTTCATTATGTGTCTCACCTTTTTTGGTTTTCTCGGGGTCATTAGGGATGACACACTCTTGGAATTCTTTTTCGGGAATTCGTGAATTGGGTAGTTGAGGAACAGGTTTTTCTAAGGTCTGTTGGGCTACTTCAATTAATTTTTTGCATATCTCCAACCTTTCTTTTTCTAGGTCACCTCTAGGATATTCTTTTTCATGTTGTTCAATGGTAGGTCCTGCTCTTATTCGTGCCTTGTATGCCTGAATCCACATGGCTAACTCTTCTGGCATGGGATCTGCCAAAACTGATTCCACCTCTTCTTTTTATACTTTCCTTTTTTATTTTCTTCCTCAAATTTCAGTTTTTCCTTTTGATATTGCTCATTTTTTTCCTTCTCCATCTGTTGCTGTAGTTTCTTTTCCTTTATCCTATCTCTACGATTCTTCCATCTCTGTGTTCTTTTACTTGTAACACTTTTCCCAAGCTCTTCTGAGTCTTCAACTACTTGGGGTACAGGTATATTCATTCCTCTGTCACCTTGATTATTTTCTTCAGTTTTTTCTGGGGTCTCTCTAGCTTTAGCTCTTGTTATTGCTTTCAATGGAACAGTGTACTCCTTATCACTCCCTGATGACTCTATCACTTCTATCACATTAATCTGCACATTAGAGTTAACTTTGTTGGGGTTCTTGGGGCAATCTCTGAAAAGGTGTTCTTTACCATAGTCACTACAATATCCTTCCCAGACTCAGTGTGGTGGTGGTGGGTTTGGTAGTGTACATTCTCTGATATAATGATCACCTCCGCATCTATAACATGGTCCCCTAGGTACAGGCGGTCTGTTCATAGGTCGGGGGGGTATAGGTGCCCTGGGGGCTGTGTACATCAATGACACATAATCTTGCTCATATCCATAGGAACTATCTGGTACTTCCATGCCATATGCATATGGTTTGTACATTTGCCCATATTCTATTATAGAGCTCTCATAAGTGTTGGTGTAAATTGCAAGCCTACACATTTGGCTCAAAGGATGCATTGAAGGTTACACATACATGAAGAAGCATAGGAACATATGCTAGTGGTTAATTACCACTTTACCTCATTGTAAAAGTCAAATTGACTTAGAATCTTTTGTAATCACCTACCAAAGTGAGTCGTGGAAAAAGTAGTTCATTTGATTGAAGGAATATCTCCAAGCATTTAGGAGCTTGATCATAGGGAGCCAAAATTTGAATTTGAATTCAAATCTTTGCTCATTACATATAAAAAGTGGACATGAAAAGTCACGGGTAAGAGAGATCATTCCCGAGCCTCATTCTACTGATTTTGAGTGTGTGTAAGGACTATACTATAGCCTACACCTCTCTACACCATTAGGCAATGTTATTCATGCCAATGGGATTGTATACAAGTGTTAATTAATAGATACATTTACATCATTCATCTCTGAGTTCTCTGTTAGTCTACTCAAAAGTCTCTCAACTTGTCAAGGGCATATCTCGGTCAATTCTTCACCAAATCAAGTGATTCAAATCTTGTTGGATTCAACTCAAAGTCATCTACATGCTCTTAAAGTTTGAAGTAATTCTATTCAGCCATTTCAGAGAAATCTGCGTCGAGGTGAACTCTGGTCATTTTCTACTACAGTCTTAAAAAGTCGAGGGTATAGCTAAACTTGCTAAATTGATTTCTCTTAGCATAGTTTATCTTTTTACATCATTCCACTTGAAAATGGTAGCTTACTAAGTTAATTAAATACCCTAGAAGGAATTTTATTAATTTCTACTGTGCTAGTCACACTGAGTAAAACATCCAGCAGGTGTCAAGACATAAATAGAAGGTTTTCTTGAGTTTGTGAACTTCAAAGTTATCTGTTTTGGTTCAATCATTACACACATCACTTCCAAAGTACATAGGCCATTTTTTGGTGTTATTGAAAAGCTAAGAAGATCTACTTATCAACTTTGAAGCAAAAGAGGGCTGGTACAAAGCAGGTTTAGCAGTACCTACTCAGTCTCTTGGAGCATCCATCCATCTATCCCAACAGTGGTATCAGAGCAATAGAGGTAAAATGGGAGATGGTTTTCCTTCATTTATTGATAAATTGGACAGGAACAACTATCAAGCTTGGTCTCTAAGGATGAAGACCTACTTACAAGGAAGGAGTCTCTATGGATACATCTTAGGAGATGAGGAATTGCCCTCATCCAAAGCAAGAGGATTACCAACCAAGGAAGAACAAGAAAAACTCAACACATGGTGTGCTAAGGATGCATTGGCAAGGTCATATTTACCTAACTCTATCTTTGACTTTCTTTTGCCACATATCAAAAATTGTAAGACATCCCAAGAAACTTGGGAAACCTTGTCATCATACTTTTCCTCCAATACAAGGGCTAGGAAAAATCAGTTGTGGATTGAATTCACAACACTAAGGAAGCAACCTAAGCAAGCTGTTTCATAATTTGTGACAAGATCAAAGATGTTGCAAATTAGTTAGCAAGCATAGGAGAAGAGATTGAAGAAGAACAAATTGTAAGGCAAGTGATCAATGGAATCAAGGCTGATGACAAATGGGAAAGCTTCACCACTGCAATGGATCTTTACATGGACATGCATACTCTAGATCTTACAACCCTCATGGGACAACTATTTACACATGAAGCAAAGCTCACCAAAAATGGAGATACATCCAAAGGTAATAACTCTTCTGCCCTATACACTGATAAGAAGTCTAAGGATAAAGGCAAGAGCAAAAAAATGGAAGATGAAGGCTCTACCTCCCAAGCCAACTATGCAGGGAGAGGTAGATCTTTAAGAGGAAGGGGCAGAGGAGGTAAGCAAGTTAGGGGGAGACCCTATAACTCATCACCATGCAACATTTGTGGTTTATCAAATCATACTATAGATGAGTTTTTCAGGAATTACAAAAATCAGAGAGGAAGAGGCTACCAAAGAGGTGGATACTCACAGTCAAGAGGAAGGTTCAACCATCACCAAGGCCACAACAACAATTACAACAACAATTACAATGGAAACTACCAAGGAGGATTCAAAACCAGAAAGGACTACAACAACTACACAGAGGAGTAGGATGACTCTCTTTTGATCATGAACATGACCTCAAAGTCAGGTACAAATGATGACCACTTATTCTACATTGACTCAGGGTGCTCAAATCATGTGGCTGGCAATGTGGCACTACTCTTTGATCTTGAGGAACCAAAAGGTAAACATCAAGTCTAAACAGGTGATGATACAAAGCATTCAGTAGTTAAAGTTGGAAATGTTAAGACTTTTGATGGTAATCAGAATTTGTTGAGCAAGGTACTCTATGTACCAACCATTACCAAGAATTTGATGAGTGTTAGTCAGATTGTGGAGAAAGGTTTGCAGGTCAGATTTAATCAATATGGAGCATATGTGGAGGACCCAAGACATGGGTTCAAGAGGATTGCTAAAGGAGAAAACTCAGGTAGACTTTTCACTTTTGAGTTGGAAGATACAAAGAATATTGCACTATACAATTATAAAGATCAAACACTTTCAGAGCTTGAGATTTGGCACAAAAGATTAGGGCACATAGGAGAAAGAACATTGAAACAAATGTGCAGGGACCAATGTGTGCTTGGGATACCTAATGTATCCAAACAACATATGATTTACAAGTGTGGTGCTTTTCAATTTGGTAAGTTTCACAGGTTACCCTTCTCCAAGAAAGGACATATGCATGAAGACTACCTAGAGCTTGTACACACAGATGTATGGGGACCTAGCAAAGATCCCTCAGTCTCAGGTTCAAGGTACTATGTGTCTTTCATTGATGATTATAGCAGATGGACTGTATTATACTTCTTGAAGCACAAGGATGAGGTATTTAATTGTTTTAAGAATTATCTTGCATTAGTTGAAAACCAGACAGGAAGGAATTTGAAGAGGCTAAGGTCAGATGGAGGAGGTGCGTACTTCTCCAATGAATTTGAAGACTTCTTGCAGGACAGAGGCATCAAAAGAGAGATAACCACAAGGTATTCTCCTGAACAGAATGGGGTAGCTGAAAGAAGAAATAGGTTAATTGTTGAGACAGCTAGATCTATGCTTAATGAGAAGAAGTTACCTAACTATCTATGGGTAGAGAGTGTTTCTACTGCCACTTACCTCATAAATAGGTTACCATCTAAGTCACTTGATGGTATGACACCCTATGAAGCATGGCATGGTAAGAGACCATCATTAGATCACTGCAAAATATTTGGGTGTGTAGCATATGTGCACATTCCTTCTCAGATAAGAGGTAAGCTAGACCCAAAGGCTAAAAAATGCATTTTCATTGGGTATGATTTAAATAAAAAAGGTTACAGGTTTTATAATCCTACCAATAAGGGATTTATGATAAGCAGAGATGTGATCTTTGATGAAAATGATTCTTGGTATGAGAATGAATGCAGGAAGGTCAAACTACCTTATGATTTGGAAGAGGAATTCCCAAAACTTACAAAGGAGGAACCTATTCAGAATGAAGCCTCAAGTTCAGATGATGAAGACACTATCAACCTTGAAGAATTCAAGGCATGGAAGTCCAAGGGCAAAATGAAGATGAAGAAGCTTGAAGACATACCTGAAACTTCAACTCAATCAATCAGAAGATCTCAAAGAGAAAGCAAGAAACCTATCAGATATGGGTATGATACATCTCTTGTTACTAAACATTCAGTTTATCTTGCCAAAGATTTTTCAAATGAAGAACCAGGTTCATATGAAGAAGCAATAACCAAATCAGAATGGAAAGAAGCTATGGATGAGGAGATTGAAGCACTCAAGGAGAGTGACACATGGGAGTTAGTACCCAAGAAGGATTCTATGAAGGTAATAGGATCCAGATGTATCTATAAGTTGAAAAGAAATTCTGATGGAACAATTAACAGGTACAAAGCCAGATTCGTAGCCAAGGGTTTTGCACAAACCCAAGGCATTGACTATGAAGAGACATTTTCTCATGTGGCCAAGATGCCAACAATCAGAGTGTTGGTAAGTGTGGTTGCATCAAAGAATTGGAACATGTACCAATTGGATGTCAAGAATGCTTTCTTGAATGGATGGATTTCAAAAGAAGTTTATATGTCACAACCTCCTGGCTATGAGGACCCTAAGAAGGTAACTTATGTTTGCAAATTAAAAAAGGCTTTATATGGATTGAAGCAAGCACCTAGGGCATGGAATTACAGGTTAACTACATACCTCCAAGACCAAGGTTTTGTCATGAGCAAGGCTGATACTTCTCTGTTCATTAAGAGAAGTAATTCAGAGGTAATATATCTCTGTGTTTATGTTGATGACATCATCATTATAGGTAATGATGTCAATGGAATCAGGTATATCAAAAACCAAATGATGAAGGAGTTCAAGATCAATGATCTTGGTTTATTGAAGTATTTTCTAGGGCTTGAATTAGTTTACACTAATTCAGGGATATACATTACTCAGAAAAAGTATGTATAGGATATGTTGAAGAAGTTTCACTAGCAGGATGCTAAAGTAGCAAGCACTCCAATGGAGGTAAACCTAAAGCTAAGTGCCCATGAAGGTGATGAAGCACTTACAAGAATTGATATTGCATATGGAGTAAGTGCGCTAAGTCAATTTATGCACAAGCCAAGGATACCTCACTTAGAGGCTGCCAAGAGAATCTTGAAGTATCTCAAGGGTACATAGAACCATGGTTTGTATTTCCCTTACACTTCAGATATTGATATCAAAATTTATTCAGATGCAAATTGGGCAGGATGCAAGGATGATAGGAGGAGCACTTCTAGATATATCTCTTTTGAAGGTGACAAACCAATTTCATGGTCTTCAAAGAAGCAACCTACTGTTGCTTTGTCTTCCACAGAGGCAGAGTATAGAGGACTGGCTAATGCCACACAAGAAGCAATTTGGATTAAACTTTTGTATACAGAATTGGGATTGTATACTAGGTCACCAATTATCTTTGGAGATAATACAAGTTCTCTTCACCTTGCAGCTAATCCTATCTATCATGCTAGGACCAAACACATAGAAGTTCATTATCATTATGTGAGAGAGAAGTTGATAAGCAAGGACATTCAACTTACCTATGTATCAACCAACATGCAATGTGCAGATTTGTTGACTAAAGCTTTGGATGGAACAAAACTTTGCAGGTTCAAATCCATGATTGGATTGCAAGATATACTTGAAGACTGAAGATGAAGACTTAAGCCAAAATGTTTGGCTTGAGGGGGAGCTGTTGGTGTAAATTGCAAGCCTACACATTTGGCTCAAAGGATGCATTGAAGGTTACACATACATGAAGAAGCATAGGAACATATGCTAGTGGTTAATTACCACTTTACCTCATTGTAAAAGTCAAATTGACTTAGAATCTTTTGTAATCACCTACCAAAGTGAGTCGTGGAAAAAGTAGTTCATTTGATTGAAGGAATATCTCCAAGCATTTAGGAGCTTGATCATAGGGAGCCAAAATTTGAATTTGAATTCAAATCTTTGCTCATTACATATAAAAAGTGGACATGAAAAGTCGCGGGTAAGAGAGATCATTCCCGAGCCTCATTCTACTGATTTTGAGTGTGTGTAAGGACCATACCATAGCCTACACCTCTCTACACCATTAGGCAATGTTATTCATGCCAATGGGATTGTATACAAGTGTTAATTAATAGATACATTTACATCATTCATCTCTGAGTTCTCTGTTAGTCTACTCAAACGTCTCTCAACTTGTCAAGGGCATATCTCGGTAAATGCTTCACCAAATCAAGTGATTCAAAGCTTTTTTGATTCAGCTCAAAGTCATCTACATGCTGTAAAAGTTGAAGTAATTCTATTCAGCCATTTCAGAGAAATCTACGTCGAGGTAAACTCTGGTCATTTTCTGCTACAGTCCTAAAAAAGTCGGGGGTATAGCTAAACTTGCTAAATTGATTTCTCTTAGCATAGTTTATCTTTTTACATCATTCCACTTGCAAATGGTAGCTTACTAAGCGAATTAAATACCCCTAGAAGGAATTTTATCAATTTCTACTATGCTGGTCACACTGAGTAAAACATCCAGCAGGTGTCAAGACATAAATAGAAGGTTTTCTTGAGTTTGTGAACTTCAAAGTTATCTGTTTTGGTTCAATCATTACACACATCACTTCCAAAGTACATAGGCCATTTTTTGGTGTTATTGGAAAGCTAAAAAGGTCTACTTATCAACTCTGAAGCAAAAGAGGGCTGGTACAAAGCAGGTTTAGCAGTACCTACTCAGTCTCTTGGAGCATCCATCCATCTATCCCAACAATAAGCAGAATAATTTCCTTGACTATGGTCATAAGATGAGTCATATGGTTCGTTACTAGTCAATGGTATGGCTGGAACTATTGCTCTTTCTAGATTTTCTTCAGGTTGAGCTATTTTGACTGGGACAACATTTTGAGGATGGGGCGGTTGTTGTCCTAACACCGGTTGTGGTTGAGTGTAACTTTGATAGGCATAAGGTCATGGTGCTGGTGCCGGTTGTTGATATGTGGGATATCTGAAGGCTTCTCCTCCTAGATCTCTCTGAGGGTATCCATAAGGTCTTATGAGCGGTTGTACTGGTCTTGATTGTCGATTGTAAGGACAGTTTTCTGTACTGTGGTTTGTGTACTTTTGTTATATGATGCAATATTGTAGAGGCCCCAGGACGGGTGGTCTAGTGTAAGCATAAGTAGGTGGTGGGACTACTCCCCTAGTGCACACATGAGAGGGATGATCACCTCCACAATGCATACATCTTCTAAGCATCGGTACTCTCATTGGGTTGTTGGGGTAGTTCCTCTGTCCTTGAACGTTCAGTCTCTTTGCTACTAATTCGGCTATTTCCTCTACATTGTTCTTAGGGTTTGATGTGTTGCTAACTGAATCTTCACTTTTTACACTACCTTGAGGTATTTTCAGATCTTTCGCAAGGTTGTCCTCTAGGTCAATACATTCTTTCATACATTCTTGCAAAGTTTGAACTCTTTTCACATACACTAGTGATCTTAATGATCCATTCACTAATCCTTCCAAAAACAATGACACCATCTTGTTTTGAGTGGGTCTCTCTTCAACAGGGCATCTATCCACATATTGCTTGAATCTTCTTGCTGCCAATCTCACTGATTCCATCGGAGCTTGCTTAAAGCTATGGATCAATGATGATGAGTTGTTTTTAATCCCAGACTTAGTGAATTCTTCAATCATTTCTTGATAGACTTGCTCCATGTTTTGAAAATTATTAGGGTCCAATGGCTGGAACCAAGCTAAAGCGGTGTCCATCAAGGTTAAACCAAAGGATTCATATTGGATCAAAAAGTCTTCCACTTGTTCGGCTCTGATTACTTGCTTAAATTCAGCTATATGATTGTAAGGTTCACTAGAGCCATCATAGTGGTTTCTCATGCATTTGGCGACTTGGATGGGTCTTAATCTTCTTCCTATCTCAGGTGGTCTAGGCATCACAGGGAAAACTGGTCTCCCTATCGGTATACCAGGTCCTCTTACCACAGGTGGTCTATTTGGGACAGGGATTCTATTCCTTGGGTCAACAGGTGGCTGAGGCCGATAGTTCGGATTATTTGCAAGCATAGCAAACTGCACATGGGGTCTCAGCGGGATTTGTGTTTGTTGTGTTTGTCCTAACTGTTGATATGAATTATCTTGAAAGGTTCCTTGAGGGTTCTGAGAAGTAGTAGCTTGATCCCTAGGAGGGAACACCGTGTTACTGGCCGCCGGATTGGAAGTGTATAACTGAAATCTTGTTTCACACGTGCAAAAGGTTGTTACGCAGACACGTATTCTTTTATAAAGCAATGAAAAGAGATGCTCAGTGACGTTCGGGAGATCACCAGACTGTCTGTCTGGGTGATTTGTCTGTGACGTTACTGTGTGTCGAGTTGGTTAATCTAGAGTATCTTGTCTAATTTCTGAGTATTCTGTGTGTATCTGTGTCTCGTCTTGTCTGTTGTCTATTCGTATCCATTGCAGTTGTGAGTATCAGTTACATCCAGTAGATAATTCGGCCTGTTGTCTGAAGTGAATCGTATGCAAATCCTTATTGCGATTGTTGTGTTTAGTTCGCGTATCGTGTTGTCCCTTTTATTGGAATGTTCTGCAAGTGTGTGGCGAAGTCTGTGCAGCTGCGGTAGCGCTTCTGGTATTCGGGTTGTATTAAGTTCTTTTTAGTATCGAGGTCCAGGTTCATACGGCAAAGTTTAAGCTATAGTAGGATTTCTTGGGTTGCGTACTAAACCTTCAGTATGGTGTATCTGAACACTTGGATTCTCTGTGTCTTCGGACATTGGTTGGATTGTGGTACCCATTCAGTAAAGGTTGAACGATTACTCTTGTCTCTGGTAATTTCAGCAAGTTTATGTGTAGATGCAATATAGCCCCTTAGTGTATGTGGCACACGTTGGCTGAGCTAAACCGTGAACTGTAATGTCTAAGTACAACAGAATCTTGATAGAGCTCTCAGCATCAGTATATTGTTGTGTGTCAGTGGTTAGTTTGGGAACTAAGTATAGGGCCTCTGTCTAACAGACCCCTTCCACTCCCAAGAACCCAATAATCGTTTAAACGCACTTCTGACAGTTAGAATAACAGCGTTTAACACTGGCGCCGTCTGTGGGAAGGTGGCAACAGATCAGCTTGTTGCAAACCAGTTGTGGAAACATGACTGTAAATTGTAAATCGACAGTAATAGTACGCGATTAGTACAAAAGATGATACATGCCGGTTACTCGATCCGGTGAAACGTATCCAAAGAACCGCCAGCCTGGGGTACTTAATTTGCTAAGGACGACTCCGGGAGGTAGAAGTACAATTAGGTCTAACCGAGTTGTCAAGAAAGTAAAGAACGTTAGTAGTGATTCCGGTCATATTCCGGTGGAACATGCTACACCTCTGGTAAATTCTAGTACGATTTCGGCACAGTCTGTCCAAGATATAGTAACTCCAGAATCTACTAGGATGCAGCCTGAAGTTAGTTTAACAACATTGGGTAAAGATTCAAATTTGTTTACGACTAGAAACACCTTAGCCAAAGAAATTAGTGAAGGAGAAAAAGCACCTTGTTTTGGTGAAGATTCGACACCTTCTGGTGTTGCTCCAATACCAATTGCTGAAAGATCACAGTTTTTTGGCGACGGTTTATTAGTTCTTGGTGAATCTTCAGCCCAGTCACCGCTATTGGGAGTAAGCTTCCCTACATTTGACATCAAGAAGGAAGGTAGCTTGTTCGAAACCGAGATTCGAAACATATTGAACAAGATTATCGAACCGGAAAGTGCACAGGTCGACGATACAGATTCCGACGGTCCAGATACTCAGCCTCGGGATACAGAAGATAGTCACAATACAACCATCAGCACGATGAACGGACAACAACAACAACAGCAGCAACAACAACAACTATGCCTACCAAGGCCGACTCCAACAGGAGTGACGTACACCAAATTTGGTGGATTCCCAGGAGATGACCCAGATGCTCACGTATGCACATTTGAGATAAGTTACGCAGTGCTCAACCATCCACCTGATCCGGCGTATAAGGCTATTGTTTTCCAGTCGACATTAGTTAACGAAGCAGCTAGATGGCTTACAGAATATGATATTAACCATTTCGGCACCTATGAAGCAGTAAGGGATGCATTTTTGCAGAGATTCAGGCTAAAGAAGAATCCAGCCAAAATTTTTGACTACCTGCAAAACAATAGACAGAAGATAAATCAAACAGTACAGGAATACGCCACTCTATTCAGGACTCATTTGAGGCAGTTACCACCAGCACATGCCAACCTACCGGATGACGTTATTACTCAATGGTTTATCAATGGATTGACTCCGCAACTTAAATAGATTATGATCATATGCTGTGTAGGAGCTATGACGCTAGATGCAGTGATTGCAATGGCTTTGCAGCTGGAAAACAAGGTTGGAGGATTTACAGAAGACTTGGAATGGTTAAAAGCAAATAAAAATGTTGTAGAAGACCTGACCAGACAGATGTACTGCGCTACATGCAAGAATTCAAGCCATACTAGTGCCACTTGTGCACTTAATCAGTTGTTTTGTGCTATCTGCAACACTACCGGACACACCACCGAAAATTGCACATATAACGCCAAAGTACAGGGACCAGCAACTGTCAATGCAATTATATAGGAACCAGGGCAACCAGCCAATCACTATGTATCTCCGCAAATGAGAAATAACCAGCAACAAGGTTATCGAAATTACAGAGGACAGAGAAATAATAACTACAATGCAAACCGCTGGCAGGCCGGACTAGCACCGGAAAATCCCAATTTGCCACCACCGCGTTGTCATTTTTGTGGTGAATTTGGTCATATTATAAGATTTTGTAAGGATGCAGCTGAGTATGATCAAAGGAAGAAAGAACGTCAAAACCCAATGACTAATATGGTATAAATCACACCAGTAGAAATGCACGCTGCAGTAATTCAGACCCGATCTGGTAAACAACTACAACCAGCAGCAGAATTATTTGAACCAGGCATACGTGAACAACAAAGGATGTATGTTAAGGCTAGTCAATGGACCACCACAGAACCCCCAGTGTTCCCAGATCCTATTCCGGTGACCCAGGCTCGGTTAACCAAGGAAGGAACACAAAAACAGGATTCCAATTCAGTAGCAGGCACATCATCTTCAGCAGGCGCATCATCTTCAGAATCTGTGGAAAATACAATCCAATCACAAAAGGCCTAGGAAATTTTATCTAAAGCATCCATCACTCTTCCTTTGGGCCAATTACTTGCACTAGTACCAGGAGTTCGACAACAATTCCAATGACAGTTCAGTCATGTGCCTTCTTGCATTCCAGCAACAGCAACAGTGCAACCGGAACCTCATTCTACGGTCGATCATTCAGTTCCTTTAATTACGGTATGGTATAAAAATCATAAAATCACACAGGTACTAATTGATGGAGGATCTGGTGTCAACATTGCTACTGCTGCATTGTGTAAAAAGTTAGGGTGGACCGAAATCGAACCAATTCAGTTTTTTGTCAGAATGGCTGACCAATCAAGAGTTCATCCCGTAGGACTTGTGCGAAATGTACCAATAACTTTACAAGGTACAACATTTAAAATGACCTTTGTCATACTAGAATTACCGGAATCCACCCTTAATTATAATCTCCTTTTCGGTCGTCCTTGGCTGAAGCACGCTAAGGTGATACAAGATTGGTCTGCACAGGAACTCACGTTCAAAGATAATAATCGTAAATACGTTGTAAAATTAGATGCTATACAACCTTGCGAGTTGCATGCTAGATCCTATTTTGCAGAACGAGTCCATATGCTAGATGGGTTGTCAGATGATGAAGAAGAAGAGTTTCTGAAAAATAACATTGACTTGATCTCCCTAGGAACTGTTGATCTATAATCTGTTGTAGATAATTGGGATCCTACAGCTTGTACGGTGATGTCTATAACAGAAAAAGATACGAAAGAAGATAAGGCTACCATAGATGACGCTGATCTACAACAACTTTTTAAGCCAACTGAGGATACAGAGAAGCCTCGACAATTCTATGTTCCAGAAGATCAACTGACCACCTACAATTTAGGGGATGAAGAAAATCCACGTCCTGATAAGATAAAGGAAAGCTTACCTGAGTTATTTCAAGCAGATTTAATCCAACTACTTCGAGAATTTTTTGATGTATTTGCATGGGATTACAAAGATATGAAGGGTTTGGACCCGCGCATCTATCAACACAGGGTCATGCTGAAGCCGGAAGCAAAACCACTTAAGCAACCCAACTACCGGATGAATCCAAACTATGCATCACAGGTAAAGGTAGAACTTGATAGGCTACTCAAAGTCGGATTTATTGTACCAGTAGAGCATGCTGAATGGATCTCACCAATTGTTATTGTCCCTAAAAAGAATAAGCATTTACAAATATGTGTAGATTACCGGAAACTGAATGCAGCTATGGTGCTTGATCCATTTCCGCTACCTTTTCTTTACATGATGCTTGATAGAGTAGCATGACATGAAATGTATTCATTCTTAGATGGGTACAGTGGGTATAATCAAATTAGAATGGCTGAACAGGATATACCGAAGACCGCCTTCATTACCAACTGGGGTGTTTTTGCATGTACTGTTATGTGGTTTGGATTAAGAAATGCCCCCAGTACGTTCCAAAGGTGTATGCAGGAAATATTTTCTCCTTACCTTACCTCTTTTATGCAAGTATATCTTGATGATTTTTCTATTTTCGGTAAGATGATAGCACACCTGTTCCATTTACGGTGTTGCTTTGAAAAGTGCAAAGAATACAGACTCTGTTTGAACCCAAACAAATCTGTGTTTGCGGTTTCATGTGGAAAGCTACTTGGTCACATTGTATCTGCACAGGGTATACAGGTGGATCCAGATAAAATCACAGCTGTGTTAGAAGCACCTGTACCCACTACACCTAAGGAAGTAATACGCTTCATGGGCCAAGTAAGATGGCATGGTCGGCACTTACGGTGGCTTGCTCATTTGGCAATACCACTGAACAAATTAATAACTAAGACTCCTCGACAATTTGATTGGACCCCAGACTGTCAAATTGCTTTTGATCGTCTAAAGGGATTATTAACACAAGTTCCAATCTTACAGCCTCCTGACTGGGATCGCCCATTTCATGTATTTGTTGATGCTTCAGATATAGCAATAGGGAGTGTTCTAATGCAACAAACCGATAAGTGGTTCAGACTAGTGTACTATGCAAGTCGAAGATTAGCCCCTGGTGAAAAGAATTACTCTGTAACAGAGAGAGAATGTCTAGGTCTAGTATATTCTGTCAAGAAATTCAGACATTATTTGTTGGGCCGTAGATTTACTTTTCATGTAGATTATGCTGCACTTGTCTATCTAGTTCGGCAACAGCATCTAGGTGGTCGATTAGCAGAATGGGTTCTACTTTTACAAGAGTTTGACTACAAAGTTATTCATCGGCCAGGCAGTTCACATGCCTTAGCAGATTTTCTCTCTCGCTTAGATTCCGGTGAAGCTCCGGTCGGTGTAGATGACACAACACCGGCAATTTATGTCTCTGAACCGACTAATGATGAAATTACAGACCCACCTATGCCATCTACATACTATGATCAGATCTTGACCTTCCTCACTGATGGATGTCTCCCTTCTCAGACTTCTCCTGCAATACGAAGAAAAATTTCAGTTTTCAATCGTCGATTTTGGTTGATTGCTGGGGAATTATACTATATGGATCACACTGGAATTTTACTTCGTTGTATTCCACCACATGAAGTCAACTCAGTCATTAATTTGGCTCACTCAATTCCTTTCGGTGGCCATTTTGTTGTAGACTTAACACACCGGAAAATTCTGCAAAGTGGTCTTTGGTGGCCTACTATGTACAGAGATGTATCACAGTTTGTCAAACAATGTGATAATTGTCAGAGATCTGGATAGCCCCTGCAATGTCATCTTTTCCCTCTACAACCTGTCTTGCCATTAGAGCCTTTTCAGAAGTGGGGTCTAGATTTCATTGGCCCTATTACACCACCAGCAATCCTCAGTAATAATTGTTATATTTTGACATGTACTGATTATGCTACCAGATGGGCAGAAGCCTGGGCTTTACGGTCTGCCACAGCTGTTGCGGTAGCCAAGTGTCTACTGAAAGATGTCTTTCCACGTTTTGGCTTACCACTGGAACTTGTTACAGATCAAGGCACTCATTTTGTCAACAATTTAATGAAACACACATTCGTTCCATGTCACGCATAAGTTTAGTTCTCCTTATTATCCTCGTGCTAATGGTTTGGCTGAGAGTACAAACAAGACTTTGTTGAATATGCTTTGAAAATTGATTCTAGAAGCACCGAAAAGATGGGATCAACTGTTACCTACAGTATTATGGGCATATCGGACTACATACAAGGTAGCAACAGGATTAACCCCTTTCAAACTAGCTTATGGATTGGAAGCCATAGCACCGATGGAGATAGTTGTGCCAAGTTTACGAGTAGCAATCACTCAGAAACTGCTACCTGAAGAATCTCTGTCATTTCGGTTGGATACACTCAGAGAATTAGACGAGCATCGATGGCACAGTTTTTTTTACTATTCAGGAAGTACAGCTAAGACAAGCTCGAACACATGATCGATATCTAAAGACTCCAATTTTTTTGGTGGGACAACTTGTACTCTTTTACAATGCAAAGTCGAATCGCTCTGCTAGCAAATTCAAGTTACGATGGTTTGGTCCCTACCGGATTGCTGAACAAGTGGGCCCAGTAACTTTTCGGTTGACCACTTTGACCGGAATTCCTCTTCCAAAGGTGATAAATGGATCAAAGCTACGGCCGTATCAACAAGCATCTAATCCACACTGAAACGTTTTGCAGTTGGCCGCGTCTTTTGGCGTTCTCTTTTCTTTTATTTTCTTTTCTTTTCTTTTTTGGCGTGCTTAATAAAATAAGTCTGTAAATATCCGCGTTTTGATACCTAATTATGTCCACAGCCGCCCTTCCCTTTCCAGCTACTCATACATGCACACCGAAGTTAAGAAGTTATCATCTCAACGTCGCACGATGATTAGTCATTTTGATTTCTCTCCCCGACAACGCATCTACTTAACCTTTTCTGTTTCGCCAAAAATCGCTATTGTGTTTGTGTGATTTGTGTCATTGTGCGTACCCTGTGTTCTATGTACTTGTGATTGTTGTCTCTGTGTGCGCCATGGAAGCTTTGGCTAACTATGCCGCCTTCCGTGATGGACTCCTTGCCGACGTAGGAGAGTTCCTGCGCATTCGTGGGCTATCCAATTTCGTTGAACTGCCTTGGCATTCAGTGGAATCCCACCCCTTCTTTGCCCAGATCATCTCTGCCATCACCAACACACCTTCCACCGAGCAGAGTTGGCCAATCACCTCCCTACCATCCCGTACACTGATCACCTTCCAAACTTTCGCTGAGTCATTTCGACTCCCTACTCAGAGCAGTAGAATCCACAATTGTTGATACCGTCAACACTGCACAACAAACCGTAGATAAGGTAACGCAGTCTCACTCTGTCCTTCCCACTCCCCCACCGGAGCCGCCACTCGACCCCATTATCCCTATCCAACCCATCCACCCCAATGAACCCACTGACTCTTCATCCTTATCCCCCAACTACTCTCCACCGAACTCCTAGCAACTGCTCACCGCATCCTCATCCCAACCCCGACCTCAGCTGCCACTTCCTTCAATCCCTACAATCTCTGAACTTGCAAACATGGGCCAACTATTAATTCAGTTATCACAGCAATTGCCAATCCAGATGAGAGAAGTCACCGATAATATTCGGAATGAGTTACAACACAAGGTGGATGTCCTAAAAGCAGATATCACGCCTCTACAGGAAGAGATAGATGCGGTCAAAGCAGAAAACCATCAGCTGCACTCCCAAATTACCCATCTCCAAGCCCAGCTTGCAGAACAACAGACAATTGCCAATCAGAGAGATACCGCACTGGCAGATCTCAACCAAAAGGATAAGTTACTAAGCGAAGCACAGGCCGAAATCAATCAGTTAAAGTTAGATCTGCAGGATAAAGAAGATGCCAGAATAGCATTAGGTAATGTATTAGAAGAGACCAGAGTGCAACTCGATGAAGTGGTACAAAAAGGCCAAGAACAGCACGATCTGGCAATGAAGACAGCGGAAGAACTACAAAGATACAAGGATCAATTAGTTGATGTAAATAATATGCTCAAACGTTATTTGTCAAAAGAAGCTCAAACACAGAAGGTAATAACAGATCTACGCAGAGAAAGGGACGCATACTCCAGAACGATCCAGTTCCAGAATCAAGAGATCGAGAGACGGGAAAATCAACTGGACAATCAAAAAGAAAGAGTAATCAGTATGGAAAAGCAGGTTGCTGAAATGAAGATATCCAGAGATGCGGCTTTGTCCAACGAATTCTACCTACAAGAAGCTTTTCTGCAGACGCAAGCAGAGATTTTGCTCACCGAAGCCATCGCATTAAGTTCTGTAAGAATAGATGCAGAGCTAGTAGAACCAGACACCCTCAAACAATTGTTAGAAACTCTAAAGAAAAAGATCGCCCGCACCTTTAGATTAGCCAGAAATATGTACTTAGAAGGTATTATAGATGAACAGTAGTTTTGTAAAACCTGCGGGTTCGAGTCCACCGTGCGTGCCAGAGTGTTATCGGCCGCCGGATTGGAAGTGTATAACTGAAATCTTGTTTCACACGTGCAAAAGGTTGTTACGCAGACACGTATTCTTTTATAAAGCAATGAAAAGAGATGCTCAGTGACGTTCGGGAGATCACCAGACTGTCTGTCTGGGTGATTTGTCTGTGACGTTACTGTGTGTCGAGTTGGTTAATCTAGAGTATCTTGTCTAATTTCTGAGTATTCTGTGTGTATCTGTGTCTCGTCTTGTCTGTTGTCTATTCGTATCCATTGCAGTTGTGAGTATCAGTTACATCCAGTAGATAATTCGGCATGTTGTCTGAAGTGAATCGTATGCAAATCCTTATTGCGATTGTTGTGTTTAGTTCGCGTATCGTGTTGTCCCTTTTATTGGAATGTTCTGCAAGTGTGTGGCGAAGTCTGTGCAGCTGCGGTAGCGCTTCTGGTATTCGGGTTGTATTAAGTTCTTTTTAGTATCGAGGTCCAGGTTCATACGGCAAAGTTTAAGCTATAGTAGGATTTCTTGGGTTGCGTATTGAACCTTCAGTACGGTGTATCTGAACACTTGGATTCTCTGTGTCTTCGGACATTGGTTGGATTGTGGTACCCATTCGGTAAAGGTTGAACGATTACTCTTATCTCTGGTAATTTTAGTAAGTTTATGTATAGATGCAATATAGCCCCTTAGTGTATGTGGCACACGTTGGCTGAGCTAAACCATGAACTGTAATGTCTAAGTACAACAGAATCTTGATAGAGCTCTCAGCATCAGTATATTGCTGTGTGTAAGTGGTTAGTTTGGGAACTAAGTATAGGGCCTCTGTATAACAGACCCCTTCCACTCCCAAGAACCCAATAATCGTTTAAACGCACTTCTGACAGTTAGAATAACAGTGTTTAACAACCGGAATGTTCTGATACTTCAACCCTGCTCTTTCTAACTCTGTTAGAGGCCAGTATCTCCTATGATTTTTGTCCAAATAGGTGATGATGGTGGGGAATTCAGGATCTTGTAACTCATAAGCAATAACTGGGTTAGGGGCTACTTCCCATAATGAAGAGTGGGCTCTAAGGAGATGCTCCATTCCATTAATCAAATACACATCCATTAAGGAGTCATCTTGAGGAACTAGGTCTCCTCTCCATACCCTAGCAATAGTAGATCTCCATCTGGGAGTGGTCACTTGTTCTTCTTGTCCCTCTGTATTAGGGTTATGAGCATTATCTTCTTCCCCGTGTTCGTTGATACTTTCAGGATGTTCTGTAACTACATACTGGATGTCTCTCTTGTCCATATAAATTCCTCTTGCATACTTAACTGCTGGCCTAGGCACTATGTACGCATCTGAAGTTTTCTTCAATCAGGCCACTCATCAGTTTAGACCATCTAGGTAGATAGGTATCTCATTTTGGTTGGTGTTCACATATTCCAAAGATGTCCGATATTCTCCCTCAATAATTGATATCATGCCAATCATTGGTATAGTGTTCTGCATATCTTCGGAAGCTATGGGAATTTCTTCCTCTGACTCACTAGAGGTTTCAGAATAATGTGAGCGGCTATTGGGTTCGGCTACACTTCCCACTGAAGAGATTACACTTCTTCGGCTTCCTAGGGTTCTCCCAGACCTTAGGTTCATTCGCTTAAAAGCTCTGATTAACCTTTGCCAAGCTCCAGCTCCTAGAGCTCTGTATTGAGGATCTGAATTCTAGAGAAAATTTGGTTAGAAAAGAACTGACAGAGAATTCTCAATTCACGATACTTGACCCCAAAAAAATCCACGGTATTCGATACTTCACCCACACAGAGCATGTCACGATACTCGATACCTGACACATTAGAAGGGTGCCACGATACTCGACATGTGAACAAGACGATACACGATATTCAACCACTTGACCGGACACGATACACGATATCTGCACAAACTCGATACACGATACTTCTAGAAACGATATATGATACTTGGATAAACACGATACTCGATACCCACAATATGATACACGATATATGATACTTGGATAAACACGATACTCGATACCCACAATATGCGATACTTGACACTGAAGGTCACGATTCTCGATACTTGGGAAACGCGATACACGATATTTGCCCAATATCGCGTGCTAATCACGATACTCGACACACAACAAGTATCGCGAGAAAATTCCCGACGATACTCAATATTTGTCAGGTATCGGGAAAGTTGCCTCCACGATACATGATACTCCACAAGTATCGAGATCTGAATTTCACGATATACCATACTTCGTAAGTATCGTGGAAAATTTCTAACGATACTCGATACTTCACTAGTATCGCGAAGAGTTATCCTCACGATACACGATATTGCACAGGTATCGCGATCTGAGATTCACGATAGACGATACTCCACGAGTATCGTGATCTGAATTTCACGATATGCGATATATGACAAGTATCGTGAGGATTTCTCAATGATATACGATATTCGACGAGTTCAAGTATCACGATACTCGACCACAGGAGTTCACAACACCTAGGTATCGTGATACTCAATCGCGGGAGGACACGATACTTGGCACTTTTTCAATTTTTAGCAAGTATATTTTGAATTTTAAATGCATATATGTGTCTCTCAAGCTCATTTACCCTCTCCTCACCAACTATATCACAGAAATAAACTTGTCCCAACCCCTGTCTACCTTTCACGATACTTACCGCAGGTCTTTCTACTGAAGTGATTATTTTAGTTAGCACTGATAAGTAGAAGGTTAAAGTACTCACTTTGGTAACTCTTCTTCTACTTCTCGACCTCTCCTACTTGCCTGCGCAGCTCAAATCTGTCTGTTTCCCGAAGGCGATACTCGATGGCTTGCTTCTACGATACTCGCTTAGGAAACAAGTGACTTGAAAATGACACTTTTTGGTTTTTATACATTTTGAAAAATTCTCCTAACTACAAGGACTCAACACAAATAAGACTAATGGCTATTTGAACCTCCTAGCTACTCCCTTCTTCCTCCTACTCTACTCACTCCACTCACTTCCCTAGACTAACAACTTACTACACACACTCCAAGAGTGAGAAGTAATAAGTACGGATGAATGTGACTTATCAAAGAAGAGAAATTCGCAACTCCTCTACTCGCTTCAATGCAAAAAGCTACTTACCATCAAACGAATGCCTCGGTTTGATTTGACATTCCCCGGCAACGGTGCCAAAAACGTGTGTACCTAAGATCCAACTTAGAGACTTGTGGAGAAAGAGACTATACCTCAATCCCTCTCAAGTGCATATAGTGGGGATTCACGCTTTATTTATCAATCCGACGAGTATCAAAACCTAGCCGAGTGTATGAGGACATGCATTCAAATGAGGATCAATGCAAATGAGCTTCCCAAAGAGTGCACACAAGGTAAAAACTTATCCAAACAAGCTTCAACTGTCAGTCGGTGTCGCGACACTTGGTGCAGCAGCCAACAATAAATTGAGATTTTCTCTCAGCTCCAAACTTTGAATATAGAAAATACCATATGCATTTCGAAGCTCTCGAGAAGACGCATCCAATGGTGGTATTTTCACTCAATTTTGACGCTTCTACTTCAAGTTATGAGCAAAATACTGAGTCACGGGAATGACCTTCCTACACTTCAGCACTTCCTACACTTCACACACACCTTAACCACAGCAAACAAACACTTTTATGGATAGACAACACTTCCTAACACTCTCTTCAAGCAACACACATGCATACAAGCTCACAAAGAAGATGATACAGAGAGAAGAAGACACAAATTCAAATTTCCGTGCTCTTGATTCTCACAATGGCAAAAAGTCTTTACAAAGAGTCACAAATTGCCTTATATACATGTGCCCTAAAAATGGTCCTTTCACACAAGAGACCGGCACTTTATTCACTAAAAGACTAATTTCCTACTAATTTACATGGGTGAGCTACTAATCTTCTGTGGGGATGCATCTAGAGGACTCCTCTAGTGCGTTTACATCGAAAAATATGTTACAAAAATGATTATAATACAAAATAGAGTGTCCAAATCGGAAAAATTTGGGGCCCGTATTTTTCTCTGCCTTGTGTTTTTCTTTGCTCTGCAACAATGAGGAAAATACAAGAGAATGCAACTACTCTACTCACACAAAGGAGAGACATGCATAGACACACACACACCACTCTCACACACTCACAAAGACAACAATACATATAAATGTAACAAGTCTTGGAGTAAATGAGAGTATCTTCCATTGACAAGAGATATTACATGAGAGCACGTCGACCAAAAGCTCCCCTCTTTACAAAAATGAGCCTCTATATATAAATTAAGCACAATTTCCCATGTGCACTTTTTGACTAGTCAAAAAGGAGCACATGCCTAACTAACATATCTCAAAAAGATCTTTTCAAATATTCTTTAACAACCAAATCTCAAAAGGAAAGGGAATACGTGCATGGGGATTTTTCTAGACTTCTACCAAAAGGATGGGTATTTACATGCTTCCAAAAGCCTTACTTTAGGAGAAATATTAAAAAGTTTCTAAGAGAGTTTTCATGTGAAACTCTAAGTAGATACAAAAAGAGGGTTCCTATGCACAAATGAAGATGTGTGCATACCCTATACTCAATACCCTCCTCCCCCTAGACTTTGTCATCCTTGACAAAGCTAAGATAAGAGGGGCATACATTGCAGCATTGGTCCAGGTTTGGGTCTTCAAGTCTTCAAATCTGCAGCTCAAGTCATCAGGTCTTCAATGTTGAGTGACAGAATCCCCGTGGGGGGCAGTCAGCCCAACAATCCAGAAGAGTAGCCTTTTGTTGCAGAATATGCAGCCATCCCATGAAGTAGTTCCTGAAAAAACAAAACCTTCCAAGTGAAGGTAAGCAGTTCACAGTCAGTGTGAAGCCCCAAAACTAGTAAATATCAAGGGGGGAAGTTGATGATGAAAAAACCATCCAGGATCTCAAGTACCCATTATTAGAAAATATTTCCCACTCAAGGAGTAATAAAATATGATGATGGGGCAAACTGTCATAGATTGTCATGTGCCAGAAATACTTCATCTAAAATAAGTGCAGAGTCGGCATTCCTATTGGAGCAAGTCTATGACAACTCTGTCAGGTAACCGACTTTTTCACTCATCTTGTCAGAGGTTTTTCTCAGTGGTTACTTATTCAAATTCAGTGATTTAAAGCTTGTTGGATTCAGCTTACTGTCTAGTATAACCATACAAATTTTCATAACCATTGGATTCCTACATTTTGAGTTATGTTGATTTTTCTGCTCACTGGTCTTAAACTATAGCAACCCATGAAAATCGGGATGATGTCATCAGTTGTTAAAACTCATTCTCAGTGTGTGGTTCATTATTTTTTATGAGATTACTCTTGAAAGTTAGCTCTTTAAGCTACCTAGACTTCCCCAAGAGGAATTAAGCTAATTGCTGTTGTGCTCAGAGAATTATGTAAAACATTGGACATGTGTATGAACCAAGAATAGCAAGTTTTCACCTCTGAGCTAACTCCTACTTATCTGTTTTGATCTATCTTTTAGAGAGTGATCTTCCAAGGTACATAGGGTGTCTAATACATCCATTGGCAAGCTAAAAGGGCCCACCATATACTCCTGGAGTTCATTTGGCTGGTGTAGATCAAGGATTTTGCAACACCTCTTCATCTTCAAGAACATACCTATCCATCTCTTCACAGTGGTATCAGAGCAAGGTTGGACAACATGGAAGATGGATTTCCTTCATCAATTGACAAATTAGACAGAGGTAACTACTCAGCTTGGTCATTAAAAATGGAAGCCTATCTCCAAGGTAGAAGTTTATATGGTTATGTGGCTAGAGATGAAGTTATGCCAAGTTTCAGGAACAAAAGTCAACCAACACAAGAAGAGCAAGAAAGATTGAGCACATGGTGCTCCAAGGATGCACTTGCAAGATCTTATCTCCTCAACTCTATCTCAGATTTTTTGTTGCCTCACATTAGAAGTTGTAAGACATCTCAGGAAGTGTGGGATGCACTTGAAGCTTTCTTTTCTTCAAGTACTAAAGCTAGGAAGCATCAACCATGGCTGGATTTCACAACTCTCAAGAAGGCTCCCAAACAAAATGTGACTGATTTTGTCACAAAGCTCAATGACATAGCGGATCAGTTGGGAAGCATTGGAGAGGTAATAGATGAAGAGCAAATTGTAAGGCAGGTCATCAATGGCTTGAAGGCAGATGACAAGTGGGAAGCATTCACCACAGCTATGGATTTGTACATGGACATGCATGTACCTGATTTCAACACACTCATTGGACAACTACTTACTCAAGAGGCAAAGCTTATCAAAAATGGAGTAAGCTCTAAAGGTAATCAATCTTCAGCTTTATACACGGATAAAAGCAAGTCTAAAGATAACAAAGGAAAGGCAAAGAGAGTGGATGATGAAGCACGTACATAACAAGCTAACTATGCAGGTAGAGGAAGACATGGCAGAGGTAGAGGAAGAGGAGGTAGACAAGGCAGGGGGAGATCCCAAGACTCCAACCCATGTTCTATTTGTGGATTAACTAATCATACAACTGAAAATTGCTTTAGGAATTCCAGGAATCAAAGAGGCAGAGGATACAATAGAGGAAGTTATGGCTACTCAAGAGGAAGGTTCAACAACTACCATGGCAACTACAACAACCACAATCATTCAAACTATCAAGGAGGCTACAAAGGAAGGAGAGACTACAATAACTACACAGAAGACTCAAACAAAGAGGATTCATTATTGATCATGAACACAGCTATGCCACAAGGTAAATCTGATGAGCATGTTTTCTACATAGATTCAGGTTGTTCAAATCATGTGGCAAGAAATGTGGCACTCCTATCAGATTTAGAAGATCCAAGGAATAAGCATGAGGTACAAACAGGAAATGATACAAAACATCCTGTGGAGAAAATAGGCAATGTCAAAGCACCTGATGGAAACATCAACCTACTTAGTAAGGTACTCTATGTCCCTACCATTACAAAGAATTTGATAAGTGTTGGGCAGATAGTAGAGAAAGGGTTGCAAGTCAGGTTCACAAAAGCAGGAGCATTTGTTGAAGATCCAAGTCAAGGATTCAGAAGAATTGCAAAAGGTGAAAAGACAGTTAGATTGTTCACATTTGAATTACAAGACACTAGAAACATTGCTCTCTTTAATTATGGTAGTCAGACACTCACAGAATTGGAAGTATGGCACAAAAGGTTAGCACATATTGGTGAAAGGCCATTAAAGCAAATCTGCAGGGACCAAAGTGTACTTGGAGTTCCTAATTTGTCAAAACAACATATGATTTATAAGTGTAGTGCATGTCAATTTGGAAAGTCTCACAGGTTACCATTCATGAAGAAAGGTTATATGCATGGAGATCTCTTGGAGTTGGTTCATACAGATGTATGGGGGCCTAGCAAGGAAGCTTCAATATCTGGATCAAGGTATTATGTTTCCTTTATTGATGATTGCAGCAGATGGACTATCCTATTCTTTATGAAACACAAAGATGGAAGTTTTTTCATGTTCCAAATGATATTTGGCTCTTGTGGAGAATCAAACAGGTAAATCACTAAACAGGCTAAGGTCAGATGGAGGGGGAGAATACTTCTCCCATGGGTTTGATTCTTTTCTTCAAGAAAGAGGAATCAAAAGAGAGGTAACTACAAGGTACACTCCTGAGCAAAATGGAGTGGCAGAAAGGAGGAATAGGACAATTGTTGAAGCTGCAAGGTCTATGTTAAATGAAAAGCATTTACCTAATTAATTATGGGCTGAGGCTGTATCTACATCCACTTACTTGATTAACAGGTTGCCTTCAAAATCCCTTGATGGGATGACTCCATATGAGGCTTGGAATGGAAGAAGACCAAGTTTAGATCATTGTAAAATTTTTGGATGTATTGCTTTTGCTCATGTTCCTTCACACGTTAGAGGCAAGATGGATCCAAAGGCAGAAAGGTGTGTATTTATTGGATATGACAACAATCAAAAGGGCTACAGGTTATACAACCCTACCAACAAAGGATTCTTGGTAAGCAAAGATGTAGTTTTTTATGAGAACAATTCATGGTATGAAGATTCATGCAAGAAGGTCAATTTACCATATGATCTTGAAGAAGATTTTCCAAAGCTTGGTAGAGAACAACCAAAGATTGAAGAACAAGACACCTCGAAGGATGATGAAGAATCTCATATGGAAAAGATCAAAGCATGGAAGTCTAAAGGTAAAGCAAAATTGCAGGAACTTGGACATGATGCAGAATCATCACATCATGGCCTAAGAAGATCTATGAGGGAAAAGAAAAAACCAGAAAGGTATGGGTTTGACACCTCATTAGTAACTAAACATTCTATCTACATAGCACAGGACATAAACCAACAGGAGCCATCATCATTTGAAGATGCCAAAGCAAAAACAGAATGGAAGCATGCAATGAAGGAAGAGATCGAAGCACTTGAGGAAAACAACACTTGGGATTTGGTGCCCAAGACTTCATCCATGAAGGTAATAGGCTCAAGATGGGTCTATAAACTCAAGAAGAATTCTGATGGTTCCATTAGCAGGTATAAGGCAAGGCTTGTAGCAAAAGGCTTTGCACAAACTCAGGGAATTGATTATGAGGAGACCTCTCCTGTGGCAAAGATGCCTACTATTAGGGTTTTGCTTAGTATTGCCTCTTCCAAGAATTGGAAGATACTTCAACTAGATGTAAAGGATGCATTCTTGAATGGCTGGATAACAGAAGAGGTATATTTGGCACAACCACCTGGTTTTGAGAATCAAGTTTATCCTGATTATGTGTGTAAACTTAACAAAGCATTGTATAGTCTCAAGCAAGCTCCAAGAGGTTGGAATTTCAGGTTTGTTTCATTCTTGCAGGACAAAGGCTTTCAACCAAGCAAGGCAGATCCTTCACTCTTTATTAAAAAGAGTAATTCCGAGGTCATCTACCTATGTGTATATGTAGATGATATTATATTGACAGGAAATGATGCAGATGGTATGAAAAAATCAAAGATCAGATGAGAGAAGAGTTCAAGATAAGTGATTTGGGTTCACTTACCTACTTCCTAGGTTTGGAAGTTGTCTACAAAGATCATGGTTTGTTTCTCACTCAAAGGAAGTACATTAAGGACATGTTGGCAAAATTCAAGATGCAAGATTGTAAGATTGCAGGTACTCCAATGGAGGTCAATCACAAATTAAGCTCACATGAAGGTGAACTCATAGAGGACATCACATCATATCAAAGTCTAGTGGGTAGTCTCAACTATGCCACATTGACAAGAGTAGATATATGTTACAGTGTGAGTGTGCTAAGTCAATTTATGCACACACCAAGGAAACCACATATGGATGCTGCCAAAAGGATTCTCAAGTATCTCAAAGGAACCATAAATGAAGGACTTTATTATCCTTATGTATCTGATTTAGGTTTGGAGCTATTTTTTGATGCAGATTGGGCTGGCTCTAAGGAAGATAGAAGGAGCACTTCAGGTTATCTTACCTTTGCAAGTTCAAAGCTTATTTCATGGTCATCTAAGAAGCAACCCACAGTTGCTCTCTCTTCTACTGAAGCTGAATATAGAGGTCTTGCCATAGCTACACAAGAAGCTATGTGGATGAAGACATTACTCAAAGATCTTGGATTGGAGTTTGAAACTCCAACTATTTTTTGTGACAATATGAGTTCTATTCATTTGGCTGCTAATCCTATTTTTCATGCAAGGACTAAACATATTGAAGTTCATTATCACTATGTACAAGAAAAGGTTCTAAGCAAAGAGATTCAAATATCATATGTGTCCACTCATCAACAATGTGCAGATATTCTAACCAAAGCATTGGATGGTACAAAGCTTTGCAAATTCAAGGCTATGATTGGTTTGCAGGTAATCTTGGAAGATTGAAGACCTCAAGCATACTTGGCTTGAGGGGGAGCTGTTGGAGCAAGTCTATGACAAGCCTAAGTATTGGCTTGAGTCTCACAAAGTCTTAAAAGAAGCTTCAAAATGAAGACTATGTAAAGTTCACTTGTGAACTACCTCTTGTAACTTTTGAAGAGTTCACTTAACGTAAAAGTGAGAATCTTAAGTGGTTGAGTCCACTTGATCAAGAATGGAAAGAGAAGCCACGAATTCGTGATTTGTGGAAGGTAGAGAATCAAATCAATCATTGATTGATTGGAGAGTGATTGAGGGAAGTTAGCCACCCAAACTCAATTATAAATAGATGCAGTTTTAGTCGTGGTTAGAGAGACCTATGTGAAAACCTCCGAGAGCTGAGCTTTACGCCATATCAAGGTGTGATTACAAGGCACACATATGTATCAGTAAGTCATTGTATTGTACAAGCAATATACTTTCATTTTCATGATTCTTTGAGTTCATCTTTCCATGTTCTTGTGAAGTGTACTACTCACTACCATTACTCTCAGTTTTTCTCACTCAGCTTGTAGAGATGTTTTCTCTGAGCTTGGTGCATCATTTTCAATGATTTAACTTGGTAAAGTTAGCTCTATAAGTCTACTATATGCTCACAAATTTTCATGTCATTTGGATGTTGCAATCTTCAATTATGTTCAATTGAAGTCAACAATGTCTGTGCATTTTCACTTCTCTGTCAGGTACCCGACTTTTTCACTCATCTTGTCAAAGGTGTTTCTCAGTGGTTACATATTCAAATTCAGTGATTTAAAGCTTGTTGGATTCAGCTTACTGTCTAGTATAACCATACAAATTTTCATAACCAATGGATTCTTACATTTTGAGTTATGTTGATTTTTCTGCTCACTGATCTTAAACTATAGAAGCCCATGAAAAGCGGGATGATGTCATCAATTGTTAAAACTCATTCTCAATGTGTGGTTCATTATTTTTTATGAAATTACTCTTGAAAGTTAGCTCTTTAAGCTACCTAGACTTCCCCAAGAGGAATTAAGCTAATTGCTGCTATGCTAAGAGAATTATGTAAAACATTGGACAGGTATATGAACCAAGAATAGCAAGTTTTCACCTCTGAGCTAACTCCAACTTATCTGTTTTGATCTATCTTTTTGAGAGTGATCTTCCAAGGTACATAGGGTGTCTAATACATCCATTGGCAAGCTAAAAGGGCCCACCATATACTCCTGGAGTTCATTTGGCTGATGTAGATCAAGGATTTTGCAACACCTCTTCATCTTCAAGCACATACCTATCCATCTCTTCACAATTCCTACCATGATCACATTCGTTCCCTATAAAAGTCTAGAATTCTGGACATCCTCCTTTAAGGAGGGTAATCACAAAGACTCCAACTAATGGTACATCAAATTTGTAAACAGGGAAAGCAAGCAAGTAACCAACTTCCATGAGAAGTTGTAGCATTCTTTGAATCCTGCAAATAATTTGTGCTGCCCAATCCCACCTGAACATAAGAAAGTAACAACAACCAACAACATGATTGTGGGAATTGTGGACAGTAATACAACTTCACACACGAGCCAATCTAAGCTTTGCTGCATTTGAGTGTTTGGGAGCATATCCCCATCATTCATGAGCAATCCTTGCATCAAATATATCGGCAAAAAGAACTTGTGTTCCAAATATCATACCATAGTTGAGTCATACCAAAGTTTAAAACACTTAGGAAGTCTACATCCAGTGGAGTGCTCAAAATACACTTAGGTGCCATATTCAAAAGATGCCAGAAGCATGCTAAAAACCTTTAGTAATATCCCCTCATAATGATGGATTTTGGACATTATCCATAGTAGTTGCATATCTTATTGTGGAATTTACTTACCCCCAATTATACACACAATGGTTAAGTGAGCAATTGAACAATAGATCTTGGTTCCATTCTAGCATAGAAAACATTCCCCAGCAAAGGCAATGGGCAGGTCAAATTAACTCAACAGTATACCCCAAGCATTATGTTACCTGCAAACTGTGAATTTTGGAATCATCCAAATTTATATTTGTTCATACACATGGCAGACCAAGGACTTAATGGATTTTTCCCATAGCATACCCAGGCATATATGAGAATCAGTAGCACCAATCTCAAGAAGACACTCTTGAGCAATCCAGATTTTTGAGTTGTACACAGACAAGCCCTAGGTGACCCACATTCAGAACCACCAATCTGGGGCAGCAGCACACCCTACATCTATTGTCATGCTACTTATAGACCAAAAAGTAAGAGCTAGCCCCCAAACTTGGAGCCATCTTTTGTGACCAGATTTGTTTGTTTGGTTCATTTGAATAGCAAGGCCTGTCAGTTTTGGCCATATTTCTTAATGTTATGACCGTTCAAATGACACAATTTTCCTGCATAGTAGACAGTGTTATCTCTGCATAGGATAGGCACAAGAATACTTAAATGTTATGTCTGCAATGGAAAGTCATGTCAAGGCAGAAGCATTAGAACCCTAGGTAAAACACCATTAGAACTATGAAGTGCCATGTAATTGATTGTCTCCGCCCAACTCCAATATACGAGGACTGAGAGCTTTGAGCAGAACATAATCTCAGGGAGCAATCCCTGCAAGAAGTGTGTGAGCCTCCAAACCTGTCATGTTCTCAGAAGAGGCATACATAGATAAGCATTCAACGTGTTTATTTGATCTTTATAAGTTGCAATGTGAGTAATCAATTAGATCGTGGTCCAGCTGTGTTGGTGAGCATGTCGACCGAGGATGCATGTATTCGTATGCAGAAAAATTTTCACTCTGGTAGGATCCGATTTATCTTCAAGGCTTTTCTTTTTCCCTATGAGTATCATCAAATCATAGCAGAACAGATCATTCCCCTTTAGCTACACCTCATGGCCCAATGGTTCTCATATTACAAATGTTGAGTGCCTAGTATGCATTTTTTCACATTCACACAAAGTAGCATTCCCTATTTCCAATCAAGGAAGGCGAGTATATATATAAAGCCTAAATGTACCTTCAAAATACTCTTTGTCTACCAGTTGCTCTAAACCTTCCTCATTCCGGCAGTCTGAATAACTTCGAAATCCTGCACATGAAAGGATTCATCCTTTCTAGGTCGAAATGGGGAAAATAGGCCAAGCAATGTGGCCTTAATACCAAGTAAGCTACATTCAGAAAAATTCTTAATCATTTCCCTGCAAGAGTGACTACAACAGATGCTAAAAAAAAAAATTGTGATACTTGCTCAAAAATCAAGGCGTCCTGACAAATGGTAATTTGCTACACTTCTTTCCTCTTGGGTATATGATCCACTAATGACTGAGCAAGATTTTTTCGAACACATAAACGCCACTGTATCATAGCTAGACAACACATGTGGCCTTAAGTCAACATCCTTGAGTCAAATAAAGACTGTCATGGAGAACAAGTAGTAGGACTAATAGATTATGCAACAACAGATACACAGATTTCTTCCTCCTTTTCAGTGATAAACTAGGTCATGAGAAAACACCGAGCTTTTGGGAGTCCCCATATTCTTCTACACATGCAGAGTTCAGCCACAACTCCATGGAAGCTCCAGTAAGACAGGTAGTCCCGAGCCAAACTGTTCAGCAAAGATCAAGAAATGGAGATGCTTGTACCTGTAGATGTCCAATAAGAACCCTTCCCAGCAGCAACGTGGAGATCCGCTTTGTTAGCCAGGTGGATTATCATAGAGCAATTGGATAATGCCTCAAGTCCTCATCTGGATGGAGGGGAAGGTGCAATCATCGATCATTAATGGTGTCCTTCCCCAAAATCATCCGAAGATACCCGAAAGCACCTAAAACACCCAGGCTTGAAATTTCCCATAGCTTTGTCCAAATGCCCTTTGCAAATCATGTAAAGAGAAAGAGGAGCATCAAATGCTCGATTCGTGCATAATAAAAAATGTGAAATCTTGTTTGTAGAGATTCGAAGATTATCATTGCCAGGTTGACCTATTACAGAGGCTCGAAATGCACTGGGACAGGGGCCGAATGGCATGGCCTGAAGGATTATGCAGCAGTCAAAAACATTTCTCCAGCCTTTGAGTTGATTGTGCTCCTCCCGAGGACATACCCAAAGAGCACCACAGAGGAGGGATTGATGGGAATGCCCAACTCTGAAGATCGACCACACACGTAGGTAGGTTGAGCAGAACTTCCCTCAGCAGAGAAATGATAAGAGTATCCAACTTGTTATGTTGATATGTTCCTGCAATTTTTATATGGTCATGGTAGAAGGGACAGTCAAGAGAGCAAGAGTCGCCCCATTCACAATAGAAGATCCATGGATCGACCTTCAACCTCCGATGCAACACAATCAACAGATTGAGGTGCCTCACGGGGACGGCTTCAATCTGTACAATATGGCCGCCTTTTATGCGAGAAGGGAGATGAGAGGTGGACATGGCTCGACCCCTACATCACTACAAGTGCAAAGACCCCCAACATTCTTTAGTCCAACCCGAGACAGAGGGAGCATGGTTAACCTCTATCACTGTGCCGAGACATAGGAGCCATCGAAAGCTTCAACTTAAATAAGTGGTGATCAATAAGCAGAAGAGAGGGTGATCCAACCATAGATTTCATATTGAAAAGGGAAAGTCGAGCATGACTGCAAATTAGATCAATAATTGGTAGTCCATCATGACCACATGCACAAGGTCATACCTTCGGAACCCCCAGCCATAGCAGTCATAGAAGTGCACATGGAAGACAGCTCTGCAATTCCAAACAAAGACGTGAGTGGTCGCTTCTGTGGATATCAGTAGGGACCAAAGGGAAGCACAGGATAAACTTGACTCCGCCACACGCTAGAGATGTTGTAGGATGAGCGGATGCTCACGACAAAGCGGAAGTTAATGTTTAAAGCAACCAAGGGAAGCAGATGCTCGACCCCCAAGAGGGAAGCTTCAAGCTCCCAAACTATGAATGTAGGCACCAGGGGAGACAGAGGGTCTCAGCCTTCGAGTAGCACAGACTCATCGGAGTCTTCAAAATGGAGAAGAAGAAGGGTCGGGGAGCAAAGGAAGCTCCACACAGAGCCACGGTAGAGGAATATCAGTCGTCGGCCTAGCTTGGTAGATTCTTCAGAGAAGGCGCACGATAGGGGGAGCTCGATGGAGCTCAACCCCGCAGATGTGCTGCAGGGAGAGGGAGCCCAAAGCACGGAGAGTCGGCAAGAGCAAGGAGACTCCTACTTTCCCCTTTGGCAACGGCGGTAAGTTGGGACAGATGACGGATTCTCGAACTTTAACCAATCACAACCAAGGAAAAAGGAAGGGAGATTTAACTCGACTTCACCAACCTCCCAACTACATATGATGCGCATACAAATCACTTTAAGGGCCAAGTTCCTAACCCCCACGTTGAATCATGGGCAATGACCATTTCAAAGAAGCCATTTTGCGTACATGATTTTATAGAAAAATTCAGGGGATTGAAATCAACTTTTTCTTTTTTCTTGTACTTGAAGAGAGGGAGGGATAAAGGAGGGTACCCATCCTCAATTCCAAGAAGAGCATCAACTTCAAGAAATGATAGAGATGGGATTGATGCTAGTGTGTGTGTGTATGTAGTAGTGTGTATATGTGTATGAGAGGGAGAGAGACAAGGGGGTTAAGGGTTGTTCCTGTGCAACATCTAGAATAAACTAAAACTACCCTATAAAAACAAGGAAATGGGGAGCAATTGGCCCAATGGAAGGGTGAAAGTGCCATGCAAAAACTCAAATCCTATGCAATTGAGCAAAAAAATTGCAACACAATACTTTACCACATGTTGTTGAGCTCTCCAAGTGATGAAAGGCCGACCATCCCCGACAATGGCGCCAAAAAGTGTTGAGATTGTAGCAAGGAACGACCAAAAACCCTCACCACCTTGCATGGAAGCAAGAAGGACGGCTCAAAAGTGACTCTCCTCTCATCCACCCCTACCTCCCACATGTTCAAGCCATTGGCAACAGCCCCAGGCTTTGCCACATGCTTGAAAACAAGGAGAATAGAGAGTCAAGGATCCTAGTCCATGAGGAAAACACAAGAGAATGCAACTACTCTACTCACACAAAGGAGAGACATGCATAGGCACACACACCACTCTCACACACTCACAAAGACAACAATACATATAAATGTAATAAGTCTTGGAGTAAATGAGAGCATCTTCCATTGACAAGAGATATCACATGAGAGCACTTCGACCAAAAGCTCCTCTCTTTACAAAAATGAGCCTCTATATATAGGTTAAGCACAATTCCCCATGTGCTCTTTTTGACTAGTCAAAAAGGAGCACATGCTTAACTAACATATCTCAAAAAGATCTTTTCAAATATTCTTTAACAATCAAATCTCAAAAGAAAAGGGAATACTTGCGTGGGGATTTTTCTAGACTTCTACCAAAAGGATGGGTATTTACATGCTTCCAAAAGCCTTACTTTAGGAGAAATATTAAAAAGTGTCTAAGAGGGAGTTTTCATGTGAAACTCTAAGTAGATACAAAAAGAGGGTTCCTATGCACAAATGAAGATGTGTGCATACCCTATACTCAACACTTGGTCCACTTGCAAAAAAAAAGAGTCAACTTTTCCCTCGAAGTTTCAATGGTATCTTTCCCTCAAGGATGATTTTGAGAGGAACACACCTACGTACAATTACATCCATGGCTTGAACGATGAAATGAAGATAATGAATGTCGATATTGTAGAGGTTGGGACAAAGTCAAACAGCTCTAATTGTAAAAATGTGCATATAGGGAGAGACCCTTCAAAGACACGAGAGACATGAGCTACTCTGGAGATGGGGCTTCTTGCAGTATATCCATTACCAGATCAAGTTTGCAGTTCGGGGATGATTAAGGACTTCTGTTGAGAACGAGGAGCATCCATGCCACAGAGTTGTCTCCCAAAGAATTCTGACAGAGAGGCTTTGTTTTTGGGAAAGCTACCGAGGATGGCGTAGGAGATGACTTTGTGGTGGGAATCCCGGAAGCATTAAATGAGGGTAGAGCTATTGAACATTCTTCATATGTGCATCAGCTGTGGAACCAGGCGATTGATTCTAAAAACTGCAATCCAGAAGAATATACTGGACAGCTTGTGCACAAATTATCGTTGAAAATTGAGAAGACGAAGAATTCGGAAGATGAGATGCTTATGCATTACAAAATGTTGCAAAGCTGAAACTCGAAAAGAAATTATCAAGAGAAGCAAAATTTTGCCTGTCGAAACTACGCAACGGGTAGTGATGGTATTGGCGCTTGCGAGTGGGTGAGTTAAGTCGTGCATGTTCTCTAGGGTTTCTCCTCCCGCGTGGCCTCCCCGTCGGGGGTTTCTCTGGGTTTAGTCTGTCTGGCCCAGGGCCTGGCGTGTCGCTGTGGGGGGCTCCCCTCTCCTTTCCTCCTCTTGCAGGGGGCATCATGTCCCTCCAAGACGTCGTCAACAAAGGTTTGTCTTCTCGCTCCTTCGCTGATGCTACAAGATCACCGGAACGCGCTTCGCAACAACATTCACAGGTCAACATCACTTTCCCTTGTGACACTGATACAGGTATGCTTCTCTCCCCCCGCTCCCACACGGCCACGGAAAAAGGTAAGGGACCTGTGGAAGATTCTCCTCACTTTCTAAACATAGGAAACCAAGAAACTATTGATGAGGAGGAGTTCATCATTGATAGGAACTCCCTCTCTAACTGGCATTCTAAGCTTACGAAGAAAGTGGTTATTGGTCTTTGCCACGGGCCGAGACCTGCCCAGGATATCCTTAGGAACTGGATGAAAATGAACTGGGAGCCTAGGGGACTATTCGTTAAACAAGTTCAATACCTACCCAATAACTACTATTTGTTTTTCTTCGATGATTCTACCAGTGCTTTCAAGGTTATCTCTGAAGGTCAATGGCTTAATATCAAGAATATCCCTATTTCCTTCTTTAGGTGGCATGTTGGGTTCAATCCAAAAGGACCCAAGCCTACTAAACTCCCTATTTGGGTGGATTTTCCTGATCTTCCAGTTGATTTCTATCCTTGGCTAAATAAACTAGGAGCTATGCTTGGTAAAGTTCTTGGTCAGAAATCTAGGACTGGGGGAATAAACCCCAAATGGGACCCCCAGTTGATTATAGAAATAGATGTTTCAAAACCGATCAAACAGAATATTCGTATCAAGGATTCTGACGGCTTTTTTCTCCATGAACAACAAGTTCTATATAGGAATATTCCTAATGCTTGCTTTAAGTGTTTTAAACAGGGGCACCTCATCAAGGACTGTCCTATGCTTAATAATACCCCCTCGGGTTCTAATAATGTTTCTGCAGCACCTGAGACAGATGTTCGGGGTGTTCCTCCCAATAAGACCAACTCAAATGGTCAAACAGTGCCAAATACCAAAAAGCCCAACCCTAAAATTCCAAGGAAAAAGTCAGGGAAGTTATCTAATCCTTTCAGTGTTCTCCTTGAGGTTACTAATCCGTCGTTCTTGGATGTAGATGAATCGAACAAGGAAAATCTTCCAGAAAATTACCCCTCAGAAGGTAACAAGTTGGAAGCCACAGGTAAACAAGTTCTTGAAGACCCTATCAATGCTAATGAATGGAAGGTTGTAGGGAGAAAAAAGTTTCATAATAACAGGTATTCAGACCTTAATGAAGATGTGTTAATGGATGAGATAAATAAAGCTGACGATGAAATCATGACCCAAATGTCTAACGATGTTCCTGTTGATTTTGAACTCCCTGCTGCTCTTAATAAAGTGAATGACATTGTGGTGAAAATACAAGGTAAATCTAAAAGGAAAGATGGGATTAGAACATCTAACTCTAATCTCCAACCTAGTAAAACTTCTAAATGCTAAGTCCCTTTGTCTTCTTCTTTCTTACTGTTTGTTTTATGGATTCTCTGAACATTGTTTCTTTCAACAGCAAAGGATTGTCTGATCCTATCAGAGCTAAAGTCATTAACATCTGGAAAAGAAATCTTTCCAAGCCCCCTGATGTGGTTTGTCTTCAGGAGCTGAAGATTGGTGGTAATAAGTTAGTCCACCAGTTGAATATCATTGATAGACACTTCAATTGGTTTTTCACTGATCATAATCAAGGTAAAGGAGGTGCTGCCATAGGAGTTAACCCGAAGATTTGTCATCTCATTAAAGGAGTGTATAAAAGCCCTTCCTTGCAATGGGTAGCTGTTTCTTTTGATCTCCCTATGGATGTGTGTATTGTCAGTCTTTATGCCTCTAATTGCAGGAATACGAGAAGCTCTTGCTGGAAAGAATTAAAAAATCTTCAAGGTAATATATGCATTATTGGAGACTTTAATATGGTTACCAACATCAATGATAGGCTTAACAAGAAGGGGGCTTGCATCTACGGCTCTGAAAAGTCTAGTTGGTACTCTCTTTGCCACTTTCACGATCTGATTGATCACTCTGAACACACCAGTATCACTTGGCATAATAAGCAGTCTAATGATAATGCGCTTGGTGCCAGACTTGACAGATGTTATGTTAATTCTTCGTATGGAAAAAACTTCTGGGAAATAAGTGCTAATACTGATCATTCTATGATGTTGTCTGATCATGTTCCCCTTTGTCTTTGTTTTAAGAGGAATCATATGCCCTTTAGAGCAGGATGGCCCCACCTTGATTCTAGATTGCTCAAGTTCCCGTCGATTATCAATCAACTTAAGATGGCCATTAGTTGGCACTTTTCCCAGAACACCCCTGCTTTCAAAAGTTGGGAAAATGCTGTGAAGGATATCCAGAAGATTTTTACCTTTTATAAAGTTAAAGTGTCCAAGGCTAGAGCTCTCAGGAAAGAGAAAATCCTTGAAGCTCTCAAGGTATATGATTCTAATAATCCTTGTAAGGACTTCATTGAGTTACAACACAAGCTCAGATGTGAGGAATACCTGGATGCTAGTTGGTCCCTTTCTAACTCCAGAAGGTTCTGGGAGAGGAACATTGACAGACCTAACATACATATGTATGAGATGCTCAAGCAAAAGAAAAATAAGGATTTCATTCCTCTTCTTGCTAAAAGTAATGGGGGCATTGCTGAAAACATGGAAGAATGCTTACATGAAGCTTCTAGTTTCTTTATGAATGTCTTCTCTAGTCCTCCCAAGAGGGGGGAAGAAATCCAGAGAGCCAGGGCCCATATTGCTTTTGTCAGGGTGAAAACTCTCCCTCAAGGTCTGGCTGCTCTCCTGGACTTGCCCCTCTCTGCTGGTGAGATTAAAGAAGCCATTGATAAAATGAAACTATGTAAATCTCCTGGTATTGATGGTATCCTAATGAACTTTTCAAAGAGCTTAAAGACTTCATTACTCCCTACCTTCTGGAGATTTGGAATGAGGCCACTAGGAAAGGTTCCTTGTCATCTGACATGAATATGGGGGTTATTAGACTCATCCACAAAAGGGGCCCTAAGGAAGATCTCAATAATTGGAGACCTATAACTTGTCTCAATTCTGTCTATAAAATCTTTGCTTCTGCCCTTGCTAGAAGGCTTAGCCCAATCATGAACACTATCATTCGCCCCATGCAAAAAGGGTTTATTAAGGGCAGATACATTTTGGATGCCATTATTTCTCTGTGGGAAGGTTTTGATTTTGCTAATGAAGCTGAGCTTGACTACTATTTCTTCAAGGTTGACTTTGACAAGGCTTATGATAGAATAGAATGGGACTTTATCCTTCAATCTCTCCATGATATTGGCATGGGTAAAAAATTCATCAAGTATGTTAGTACCCTCTTTGGAAATGCTTGGTCCAGAGTTTCTCTTAATGGTCATCTTTCCCCCCCTTTTAAGATTGCTAGATCCATTAGGCAGGGTTGTCCCCTGGCCCCCCTTCTATTTGCTATTTCAAGTGATGCTCTTGGTTGGCTTGTGAACAATGAAATGGAAATTGGAAAAAGCAAAGGTATCCCCATTCCCAATTCCAATCATCAACTTGGGCTTCAAATGTTTGCTGATGATACTAATATGTGTACTCTTGCTGATCCTCTGTATGCTGAAAATTTCCTGGCCTGTTTGAATACCTTTTGTCTTGCCAGTGGTTCTCATATCAATCATTCCGAAACTGGTTTTTGGTCCTCAAACCATATCACCCCCAACTGTATTTCTGACACTGGTTGTATCATTTTGCAGGATCAAATGATCTTTAGACTTTTGGGTATCCCCATGGGTTTTAATGTCTCTATGCAGCAAAGATGGGACTGGGTGCTTCAAAAATTTAAGGGGAAAATGCTCAGGTGGTATAATGTTTATGCTTCCCTCTCTCACAAATGTTTTGTTTTGAAGCACTATCTCCTCCCTTCCTTAGTGTACTTCCTGGCTTGTTGGAGTCCTTCCAAGAAGCAATTAAATCAGGTGATTACTCTGGCTAGAAGATTCTTATGGGGAGGTAATGACCAAGTTAACAAAGTTCCTAAAGTGGCTTGGAAGATTTGTTGTCTGCCTAAGCATGAAGGAGGATTGGGTATCATCTGCCCTTTGAAAATGGCTGAGAACTTGGGTGCTAAATGGGTGTACAGGGCTTTAAGCTCTAGTGACATTTGGGCTTGTCTTCTTAAAAGAACAAAAACTATAAAGCCTGGACTAATAATCATCTTTGGAATATTGTTATTTCCCCTACCCCTTTTGTTCCTATAGGTAGTAGCCTCTCTTGCAGGTTTTGGTCTGTTTGGACGAAAGTTAAAATCTGTTTTTCTCCAAATTCAAAGTATTCGGCTAACCTTAATTTTTTCCTTCAGGAATCTCCTTGGTTGGGCTGGATTGCCTTGTGGAGTAACAAAAATCTTGAGATTAGAGAACACAAATGCTTTAAGCTTGGTGTTAAAAATTGGGCCTGGTTTTTTAACTCAGGTGAGTTGATATCTGATGATTATATCCTTTCACTGACTCATTTTTCTCCTGGATGTTTGCAGATTCTTCTGGAAAGGAAGTATCTCCTGAAGACAAAGCTTGAGGAGTGCAGGCTTGCCAACATACATATCACTGAAGTTGCCAAAGAAATGTGGAAAAGTTTCAAGCTCAACAAAGGCTCTGTTCTCAGTGTTACTAACAAACTTAACAGCAGATGGGGATGTAATTGGTCTGCCAATCAATGGAGATACATGTTCAAAGTCATCTGGGCTTTCCCCTACAATATCAAGCATTCCTACTTGGAATGGCTGATTCTTCATAATGGCTTATGGACTGGCAACAGGGCTAAGAGAGCAAATATCAATAATAGTAATTGTGCTCTGTGCAGCAGGGAAGAGGATTTAACCCATCTCTTTTGTAATTGTTGGCATGCTAAACAGTTCTGGAAGGTGTTGGACCCTATCCTGGCTATTAAAAAGCTACCTCAACTTGGGCTAAAAGTGATTATTCTTGGATGCTGTAATAAACTAGATCTAGTGCTTTGGCATTTGTGGAGGGGACACATCCTTTGGCATATATGGATTAGTAGGAACCAAGTCCTTTTCAAGAATGGCAAAAAGAACTATATGTTTTCCCTTAGAAAAACTTTGTATCTCTCTGGAATGCAGAGTCTGCTGTCTATCAAACAGGGCCCCCAGGATCAAATTGCTATTACTAGGTCTCTTCCTCCCTGTAAATGGAGGGAATCCCTTATGGAATGTTATTCCAGTGATAGATTTATCATGGTCCTCAATATGTAACTTGTTCCTGATGGGATCTCAGCTTCCCTGTGTACATTGTACTTTTACTATTTAATTTACTCTCTTTTCCTGTTGTCTCAAAAAAAAAAAAAAGAAATTATCAACACTTTTGGAGAAGAAAAATTGCTCTTGAAGAGGGACCACACGATTTGTCTCAAAGTAGTGATGATGGAATGCCAATGATGAGTTGGTCCAGATTCTTTGAATTAGATAGTGCCTTCATCAATGCTATTGTTTTGGTCTTCATTTAGAGAGCAGACACAGAACTGCAGAAGCCATCAACATTGGCTCATTTATGGCTGACAGTGAGATAAATAGTTCTCTCGAAATGGCTCAAGTATTTCAAAATAGGCTCGGGTCTCTTGTAGGGGCTCAAAGTACTAGTGTTGATTCAGTGTCAGATACCTTGGCTGATACGTTGTCTTTGAGTCCAAAAGAACAAATTGAGGATTTAGACCAGAACATCGCTGATATAAGTGAACCGAAGGTACTAAATATTTGAGGAGAAGTTTGGGATTAGAAGAGGAGGTTCAAAGGAAAAATCTTCAAATATTCTTCAAAGATTGGTGGGCGGGGAAGGCCGACAAACCATCGAAAGAGATGTGTAACATCCTCAAAAGGAAACAAGCTAGGGAATCCATCCCCTTATTGGTCGATAACGATGGAACCGAATGTAGCACGGAAGTCGAGAATAGATCTATAATTGTTGAGCACTTTACCCATCTTCTCGGGGTCTCGGCTCCCCTTTCCCCACACAGGCGTGACTCCATGGCAACCATCTCAAGGGTTGCTCAATCTAGAATCCCACAGAACATGATTTCTCTGCTGGATGCTAACATTTCCGAGAATGAAATTATCGAGGTTATTGATGCTCTTCCCAATGGGAAAAGTCCAGGTCCTGATGGCCTCACCAATGAGTTTTTCAAGTCCTTCAAACATGTAGTGGCCACCCCACTACGTCTGGTGTGGCAAGAGGCTCTCTCCTTCGGTGCCCTCCCTGAGTGTCTTAATAATGGCATCATCAAGTTAATCCACAAAAGGGGAGATAAGAACAAAATTGAAAACTGGCGACCGATTACCATGCTCCAAACAGGATACAAGATAATTGCAAAAGTTATCGCCAATAGAATCTCTTTTCATTTAAAGTCATGGCTTTGTGGGGACCACAAAGGTTTTATCAAAGGTAGATCTATACATGAAGCAATTGTCGATATTTGGGAAGGCCTTGCGTTTGCTGAGGAGACCGCACAAGATGTGGTATTCATTAAGATCGACTTCGACAAGGCGTATGACAGATTGGAATGGGACTTTATTCTTCAATCATTGAAAGACCTTGGATGCAGCCAAAAGTTCACGAAGATGGTTTCCACTCCTCTTGGAAACGCATCAACTAGAGTAAATATCAACGGTAAGCTCTCTGAGCCCATTCGTTTAAAAAGATCAATTAGGCAAGGTTGCCCTCTGGCTCCATTACTTTTCGCTATCGCCTCGAATGGACTCAGTCGCCTATTAAAGCATCACATGGAAGCTGGCAAGCTCAAGCGTCTTTCCCTACCTCTAAATCACGGTCAAATGATTGCGAGACTTTTTGCCGACGACATGAATGCCTTTGTGCATAACGGTATTAACAGCATTGGGGTGTTTTGGTGGTGCCTCGACACCTTTTGTGTAGCATCAGGTTCGAAAATCAACCATGCCAGAACTGCTTTTAGAGCAATCAACGGACCTACACCCCAATTGTTGTTAGATGAGGGGTGTCAAATTATCCCTAGAGGTCAAGTCTTCCGTCTCCTTGGCATTCCGATGGGATTCGGCATCTCAATGGACCAACGATGGAACTGGGTGCTATCTAGGCTGGATAGCAAACTAAATCATTGGAAAGGTATGCAAGTCAACTTGGCAGGGCATGCTTTGGTTGTTAACACATTTATGTTGTCTACAACTATTTACTTTATGTCGTGTTGGAGACCTAAGGAGAAAGAATTGGCCAAAGTGGAAAGAATCTGCAGAAACTTCCTTTGGACTGGGGACCCCAACAGGAGGGGGATTCCCAAAATCAAATGGGAAACTTGCATAAGCCCGAAAGAGTCAGGGGGCTTGGGAATTTTGGATATCGTGGGATTGGCTGACAAGCTGGCAGCAAAGTGGCTTATCAAGGTGTGGAGCAATAGTGAGTCCTGTTTGGCTAAATTGATCTTCAGAAATATGGAAGACCTTACCCTCGTTGGCCATCCTGGTTGGAAGGACATAGGGATTCTCACGCTTTTGTTCTCCCCCCACCCGATGTTCCCTAAAGGCTCTAGCCTCGTGTGTTCCTTATGGAGGTTCCCGATCGGCGACATTAGGGGGCTGGAGTCTTGGAACCTCCAAATTGCAAAGCGGCTATGGAACAAGGGGTTCAAACAGTGGAAATAACTCTGGAAACAAGAGACCAACCAGTGGATTAGGTTCGAAGACTTGGACCCGAGACTTAGAGTTACCCCAGAGGAATGGACTCTTCTTCAAGGAAGATGTTTAGCATGGGACCGCTCAACTACCCGCCTTCTCTGCGGTCAGGATCTTCCTTGCCTGGAGGGCCTCAAATGGAGCAATGGAAAGAAACTATCCAGAATCCCCAACTTCAAAGAGAACTTAGATGTTCATCACACTCTTAACAAAAGATGGTGCCTTTCATGGACAAAACTTCGATGGGAACTTAAATTCATGTCTATTTGGTACCCCCTAATTGAGATCAAAAAGTCTGTTCTCATGTGGCAGATCTTGCATAAAGGTATCTAGTCCAATGCAAGGGCGAACAAAATCTGTGGTGTGCCGCCATGGTGCAAGCGTTGCCATCGATGCATTGAAGATTTAGCTCACCTGTTCTTCGATTGCCCCAAGTCCCGTGCTATCTGGCATCACGTGACCCGGGTTTTGAGACTCACGAACCAAATCAATTGGCAACAGGTGTTGTTGGGTGAGGGGGTCGGCTGCTCATCGAGGTTGTGGAATGCCATCAAGGGTGAGGCTCTTTGGAAGATTTGGAGGGAGCGATGTGCTGTCAATTTTGGCCAAACTCCTAAGGAATGGTCGATCGAGAAATCCTTGTTTCTTCTAGGTAAAAGAGTCTCCCGAGATAAGAGATCTCCACCATTTAGACATCACTGTATTTATCTCCTCGAAAACAACAAGTTGAAACCCAAATGGGTCCCACATGAAGGTGATGCTAGATTTATCAGTCTCATTTGTAATGCCCTCTAGCTTGCCATACTCCTCCCCTGCTTTGTGGGATTTTGGGGGGTCCCTCGGGCACTAGTACTATTCACTTGTAATTGTTCTTCTTTATTTTAATTAAAGTCCGGAAGAATAGGCTAAGGCCGAACTTCCTTTTATTAATATTAAAAAAAAAAAACAAACATGTAGAATTCAAGGAGAGAACTATGGCATTAGAGTCACACAAAATAGTCACGGCAGCTAGATTAAGCATCATGTTGAATCGGTCACTGATCATAGCAGAGCCTGGGTATACTGATTGCTGCTCAACCAATCCTGCATACATTGGCTGGCAAGGCCATGTACGTGTACTGTTTGGGGATTATCCAAATACCCGGATCAAACATCTTCTTTACATAAGTTGGGCAAGACTGGAGGCATCTAGTTATCTGATGTAGGATCAAAGGCACAACAGATAGCCTATGGCAGTGATAGAGGAGGCTGAGAATTGGGAGTTGCAAGGTCGACCCGATCTAGGTATATCAGTACACATGCGGATGCTCAACAGCAATTCCTTCCAGCACCACATGCTGCATATAACCATATTCCAGAAGTAAATACATCCTTATCCCGAGTTACTGTTGTGTCGGACACCTTTTACACAGTGGCGCTTTCGAAGGAACAGATAGAAGCCGTTTTCAAAACCTAGCTGAACGATTGGCTGGTCAAGAAGGATGGGGCCTTGCATCGCAGCGATCTGAAGGCATTCTTAGCTGTAGACAACCCCGAGTCTTCCTTATACATCGAGGAATGGGCAAAATGCCGATCGCATGATATTCAAGTAGTACAGGTGAAGGCAATGAGCGACTGTGGTTTTGTTTGAAGTTTGGAACCAGTTCAACGCACTGAAGTCTGAGCCACCCGGGAATCTTGGCCATGTGCTGCTAGGTCGCGTTTGTCACTTGCCGGGTGGAGAAACTAGAGAGGCGCGTCAGCGTGGTGAGAACGTGATTATAGCTAATAAAGATCTGCGTAACTGGCGGCCCATTTATTTATTTATTTATTTATTTTTTTGAGAGTACAATGAATTGGAAAGATTCACGCACACTCTTAAAGTAGAGGCATCCATTTTAGGGAACTTCATGGACATCCATCTTTGGGAACTCATGGATATATCTAGTCAAGATTTGAACTCAGACTTCCTCCTTAAGATTCAAAGCATCAACCACTACGCTATGCGGGCTTGGACCTGACGGCCCATTTTCAGCTAATACGATGGAAAACACTTTGGCAAATTGGCAGTTCTATTAGTAGTAAGTTCATTGAATTAGAATTACTTATCTCGCGCTGTGCTTTCCAATCTTTAAATCACAATCTTTGATCTAATGAAGAGTTTGACGTTGAAGGGCTAGAATAACAAAAACTAGAACAAAAGGGGGTGTGCTTATCCATTTTTCTTGAATGAACAAATTCACTGTGGACAATAAAAGTTTTCTAATTTATCAAATTATCAAGTGGGTTTGTTAGGTTTAAGGCAAACGATGTTATTGGGATTCTCACCACAAGTACCACTTAAACAAACTATAGGGAAGTCATACTCGGGTGTAGAACTATGTTGCCTTTGACGAACCATTTATGATAAAGTGATAATGCTTTTTAGGGTGTGTGATCCTTCAATCTTGATGCATGCTCTTTGTTGCCATAGTATGAAGGTTTGATCCCCAATAGAATTCCATAAATAAAGGGATTAATGTATGGCCTTTGATGAATGCATGCCTTTTTAGGTTTGAACTACCTTGTAATCCTGATTATATCCCTAAATTCTTTTTATATTAATCAACGATGATTAATTGATGTTCTTTCAAAAAATGCAATGTTTTTTCATAAATATTTTTGGTGGATATGCTTGTTAGCAACGAAGTTGTGGAATTAACTAGGATTGAAAATATGTTTTTTTATGCCTAATAAAGAAAATTTCTTTTATCAAACAAATTGCGTGTACATGGTGAAATCCAATACTTAGTAGGAAGTGATAAGTTGACATGAAGAATATATAATAAGCATTCTTAAGTGTAAACATGGTCAAAGAACAACCAAAAGAACCTATCTAGGTTAAAATGTACCATATGTATCTGTTGTAAATATCATTTGATTCTTGTTAGAAGAACCCCATTAGAAAACTTATTTACACATCTTAGAAAACATTCAAAAAACACACACAAAACCCCAAACAAATTCTAAAAACTCTTTCAAAAATACCAAACAAATATTAAAAGCACTCAAAAAATCAAAAATTGTTTCAACAAAACATGGGAAAGAAAAAGGCAAAAGAAAGAAGGAAGGGGTAAAAGGATGCATAAAAGAAGGAAGAAAAAGATGAAATGCATGCATTAATCACACATGATCAAGGTGAAACAAATAGAGAAAATTTACAAGGGGTAGAGGAAATTGGTGGGATTTCTAAAGGGGTGGGTTCCATAGTTGTGACTAGGGAATATAGCAACACTTTTGTAAATGTATTCATTGGTTCTGACCATACAAATATAAGTGCTTATATTAACCCTAATTGTGAGTGGAATTTAATTCATATTGATTTAGTGACTATTATTTTGAACAACATTCAACTAACCACTCATTCCTCTATCCTCATGAATGGTGAAAATTATGATTGCATGGGTCAGGTTGTATTGCCTATTGTGGTGAATGATATGGAATTTTTGGAAACATTTTTTGTCATGCAAGGTATAGATGAAGACTTTGTCATTGGCACTCAAAGGTTTGTTAAACGAAATCATCAAGAATTTGAAGTGTCTTGTCTATCTGTTATGTCCACCACTACATGTGTATCTAGTGAAAATCCTAATGATTATCCTCATTGTAAGGATTGTGGATATGATCACCTATTCAAAGATTGTGGTTTTAATCCACAAAATAGTCTTTCCACTCATGCTTTTTTAGCTAATCCTTCTTTGAGTAAGTCACAGGAAATCATGGCGAATGGAGAAATGGAGGACTCTAAGTTCTTGGGGAATGTGGAAGGGCCCTCTCTTCCTCTAAACTTGGATTCCCCTTATGAATCCATGAGCAAGGATATGTTGCACTTGGCTCATCAAGAAGAGGATAAGCAAATACCTTGCATCAACACTGTGGAAAATGATGTCAAATCTATGGTCAATCATGAAACTCCATCACCCATTTGTACATCTAGAGATTCTATGTATAATAAGGATACATGTATAGCTGAATCTCTAGATCAACCTCAAACCACACAACTCAATGATCCATATGCATGTACATGTTGTATGTATAGAAACTCAATCTTTGTTGAATTCCCCATGTAAAGATGAGTTTTTCCTAAAGACTCAAATAGAATGCCCAAAAGACCCATACAAGCAACTACTTAGAGCCCAACCAAATGGCACTATGATATGGGAACCAAAGAAATCCCTTGTACAAAGTCAATCCTCTCACAAACAATTTCACAATCCATGGTCTAGAACCATCATGTCTTATCTTCAAGGAATACCACTTCCAACCAAAGGATCCAAAGCAATCAAGCCAAAACTCAAAAAAGATCCAAGGAGAAACCTCAAGGCTAAGACCAACAAAGCGAAGACATATTGGTAGCCTAAAACCTCTTCGTGCAGCATCCATGGGTGTCAGACCCAACCTTGCCCAATGCACAACATATGTTTAAGATGCACACCAAGTATGCACGCGAATAGGGCCTCATCTAAAGGCCAAGCATTAGGCGCACTAAGTTTAACCCAGACACAAAGAGGACACATGTACATACAATTCAAAAATTTGCTTTTCATTTTTCTTTTTTCAGGTTGGTGGACAAAGGTATCATACATTTCAAATGGTTGATGGAAAAGAAGCGGCTCTTGGAGTTGGACATTTGGAGAAAGCCTCATCATCACCTCACCCTTGAGCACTTTGCTCAAGATCCATCCATTTTTGCACTGTTGTTTTTTTTATGCATTTTTTAGAGTATGCATAAGATAGGGTCACATTACAAGACCATGCATAGGCACTTTTTTGTTTTCTACCCACAGACCCTTAGTCCCCACTCATGCACATGGACTAAGAAGGGACGAATTAATTTCGTCTATTTGTATCTATTATCTACATTTTGTCATTTCATTCTCATACATCATCCATCCGTTATACAGTAAAAAAAAAAAAGCATTCTAGCATATTCTTCCCATCTACATGAGGCAAAAGATGCAAGTTAAAAGACAATCAACTCCAAACAAACATACAAAAAGCAAGATGAAGAAAAGTAACAAAGCAGAACACTCCAACGGCATAAGGATCATGCAAATCAAAAGGAAATCCAACACGCTCTTCCACAAAAGCTCCATACTTGCAAAAGCTTTGTCGAGGATGACAAAGTCAAGGAGGGGAGGAGTGTTGAAGATACAACATATATTTCTTGGATCCACTCTATTTTCATCATCATTTGTACCTTTTTCTACCTTCCATTCAGTTAATAAAGCACTCTTATATAGGTATGTGTGAGTGTCACACTAGAGAATAAGTGGGATTCATTCTCCTTTCAATTTAGAAATCCCACATAGCATGATTTTTTGCCATTTTGTATATATAGAGGTCTTCACCTCTTCTTTTGGGAGAGTTTTTCTAGAAGTAATGAGATAATGCTAGTTTGTAGTTAGAATCTAGCTCTCTTGTTGTCATGATGTGCATGTGTACTTGTTCTCTTCTCGTCTAATGCTTGTGACACGTTGATGTGCAATTACGTCGTGATTATGCTTGTGATTGCGATTATGTCCATCATTAGTGATGCTTATGTCATGTCTTCTTGTTAACTACGTTGTTAGTTGTGCATTGACGAAGCGCCATCATGTCTGTTGAGTGCTTCTACGAAACATTTGGGTCTCATGAGATGCTTCCCGGATTGACAAGTATGAGTTGTGATGCTACAACGTCAAGAAGCCTCATTTCCAAGTAGATACTCATGTAGAGTCTCCCATACCCCACAGGCAGTCAACTTGTAAAGCCACGCATTATGTTTGGCGATAGAAAGCTTGTAATATGGCCACTACAATGTTAACATGTGCTTCCATATTCTCACAAAATCTGAAAGCTATAGTCGACATTGAAACCCTCCTCGAGGGACAGCTGACAGAGAGACCCCAAGAACTCAGGGCGGTTCACGTACTTCCAATTCAGGACCCTCCACAGGGGCACACCTCACAGGTCGGCAAGCATGCCCATTGGTTCAGTGATGTTGCAGTTCTGGGAGGCTGAAGTAGAATTAAATGGCAAGTGGGGAAGATACCACTTCTTCACTCTCCAGTTTGAAAAGTACCAAAATGCACAAAATATGAGATTAGTATGGACTAAAGCCGGCTTGGATAGTTAATTCAGAGCTGTGTTGCCCAAACCCGATTTTTTAGGCTGCTCATACATGATCAACACTTTCACGCCTAGCAGAGGCAAGGGAGGAGATAATACCTTTGTGCTTCAAATAGCATTAAGATGAGATCATGAATTAAAGAGGTTTAAGCTGACCATCAACTTAGTACGAGATGCCGTGGACATGAAGGGCATGCATATTCTGACAGAGAAGGAAACCATGATTCTTGGATGAATGAAGCACAAGGACCTCAAAAAATTGAAGGATATGGTGGCCATGACTCCAACCATCCCTCTCCGCTTACGCACATGTATGCAACATTTTGCCTCCCTGCTCAAGAATGCTTTACCATGCCACCAAAGAAAATTTGGTTCAGTTTGTATTTGGCGGAAACAGAGAGCCTCACCATCAATATGCCCCATTGGATGATTGACCAAATCCACCTCGCACATTAGCCGTGGAACAAGAAACAAAAGAATGTACTTCATGGATGTTGCGCTCTTACCAGGATCATTTACATGTGTTTCACTTACGATGTACCTATCCAACGAGCATTGGTATGGTCAAGAGTCTAGGAGTTCCAGAGAAGAGCATCAACTGCAAGCCCACCATCAAAGAAAATGAGGGGAACCATTCAAATACCCTATGCACAAGCAAGGGGTGCCACTCTCACACCAGAGGTGACACCACCTCAACATAGACGTGTTCGCCCATTCACTACTCGATTACCCAGGCAAAGTACAGAGGGACCAAACCTCATCTTCCCTCCTATTCCTTCCGAATTGGAATTTCCACAAGGCTATACTCTGGATGACTTAACCGATGAAGAAATCGCCAGAATGATCAACAAAGCGAATCTCGAGATTGAGGAAGACTTGACCACAGTACAACACACGACTACAGAGACTCCAACCCCTACCCAACCTGACTTAGTAGAAGTGGACGAAGACAAAGAAGAGACCAACGAAGAAGAATCAGAGGAAGAGCATGACCAGGAATAGGAGGTAATTCCAAAGCTTGTGGGAGCACCGGCCTACACGACACAAATCAAGAGACTATACGAGACCATGAATAGAGTTCAAGAACATCACCAATTATCATTAGAGATAGGGAAATTACTGACGAGCCAAATGTTAGGAGAAGAAGCGGTAGATGAACAATTCATCAACTCTCTAAACCTTCAAGCTGACGCACTTGGGCTTGATGAAGCCATTCACTCAGCCATGGCTCACATTCGTCGCTTTGAACAATGAGTACCTACACACTCCGATCGATCCAAAAACCAGATTTGTATAGATTTTTTGGCACCAATTGACACCACCCACACTGAAGAATACCAAGACGCACCCGTGTTCCCACCCTTCGGACCCTCACCTCCAAACCGACCCCCTTCACCTAACACTGCACAACAAACTCATTCTCACAACACCACCAACATAATCACCACCACCACTGAACCCATTTTCACAACCCTCTCTTCGTCATTATCACATCTGGAAACCATTGAAGTTTTATAGTTGAATATGGGCTATATTCTTATTTTTGATATTATAGGATTTCCCTCTCGCACCTAAATAGGAGGGGTTGCCACACCCACGTTCACAACACTTTTCACAAACATCATGTCCACAGTAGCTACCATCCCTACATACATGGTAGCACACACTTTTAATGGTATGAACACATCACCACCCACTGGACCACTCCCTCCCTCCACACTACCACAATCTCCCCTTCCACCTCCACCAACATCACCTCTTATTTCCACTACATTCACCACCCCTCTGGTCATTCCCATTCCCCCTGCATGATCCACCTTCCCAACATCTATGCATGTAAATAATATTTTTCTACGCTACATCAAGGTATATATCAGTTGCAGAATGAATATCATACTTTAGAAGTCATCACAGCAATATACTTGCATAACAACAACAATTACAGGAGTGGCTGACAACCGTAGAAGAAGATAACACAGCACTCAATCAATGCTATACTACTCTAGAGCGAACCCACCAAACCTTATTGGATAATCCTTGACAATCAGCTTCTCAAGATATTCGAAAACTAGAGGCTTTAATTGAAGTTCATCAGGCCAATAATTCCAGATTACGTCGTAATCTGGCATTATTGCAGAAGCATATGGCAACTGCTCTAGAGGAGAATAAACGACTTCAAAAGCAGAATGAAGAGAATCTGGAAGTGGCAATGGAAGGCTCTCCTCAGGAGATAGATCTAGAAAAGGTTAAATCTATTCCTTCAGACACAATGAGAACCATCCTCGATACGTATGCTGATCTTCTTGAAGCGCATGACACCTTGGAAAAAGAATGGGACACCCTTCACCGATAGCTAAGGGCACCAGAAGAGCAAACGAGGGTCCCAATTTCTATACCAACTACCAAAGAGGTGGACGCATTCAAAGCACAGGTTGTAGAATTGTAGAGTAAATTACTTCAATACGAAAGACAGCCCTTCCCCATCATAGAACTAGAACCTGAAGATTTGGTACCCATCGAAGTGGAAGAGTCATATGAGGAACCTTATGTACCTATGCCCATGCCAGGAGGTCAATAAACGGCTGAAGGATTAGACACACTTGAAGTGAAAGCCCCGGAATGGCTGCAGAAGCTAGAAAAGACGGGCAAACACACATGACGACAGAGTAGTGGTTCAAATCCAATCAATGTCAAAGATTGAGAAGACCATCATCAAGTCAGAATACTTCTAGCTTATGTCCCATCATCGATGGATAGGAATAGCCGATGGCCAATATGTGCCATACTACATACTACTAGTGGACTAAAATATTGAAATTCAATGACATACTGGCAAGGTACCAACATTTGCTACTCAATTTGGTCTAGATGACATACCCGAGAGCGCTGCATGTGGATCCATCTACCAAACCACTTGGCGGCTACGTCTTCTCGAAACATATCTGGAGATGGTTTGTACATGGAACAATATGCCACTCTTCATCAAATACAACCCATGTTACGTTCCAGTACTTAGAAGATGCACGTGGCCGGAATTCACAATCACTGTTAAGAATGTAAACGGCTGTGAGAAATGGCTCAACTATGTGTAGCTAGCACCGCCACGGGGACTTGCCACAGTAGCTTATATGATATCAACCATCCGCCACTGGAGTACTAGACTACGGAACATACCTGATGTTATGGCCCAAATGTGTATGAAGATATTTGAATTGATGCTAGTCACTTTCCAGACTTTCAAGAACATCAAAGGTCCTCACTTCTCTACAGTCGGCTTCAATGAAGAAAATCTAGATTTAGTGTACGACATGAGTATAACCCCTTCCATTAATGTAATCTATGCATGGCACGCAAGGATCAAGTACCTCCCAGCCTATTACAAACAGATCTTTGAGGAGATGTTCATTACAGGGTTCTGGGAGTACCATTCAGAAATATTCATTCCTAGACCCTCACATCTCCTACAACTATTTGCTGTCGAGAGGACCTTACATTCTGATCAACTGTGCTTGCCACATCTGGAAGTCCCAAGTCCAATGGATCGAGATACACTACTTACAGATCTTGCAAAAGGATTAAGGATTGAAGAACACCACCTCGCCTTGGATGTCGTCGAGTTCTATATCAAGAAACACCCTTGACAAGGATTTGTCAGGGACGACAGACGCGAGAGAGGGGGGAGTGTTGAAAGTCAAGGGCTACCTTGTCAAGGAAGTACGCGCCAAGGTGAACAGATAGGAAGCACAAGCCGTCAAAGGAGCCAACAAAGAAAGGATTGATGGAAGTGTATGTCAAATTTTTCAAGAGAAACCTTTAAAATAGTGATTTTCATCACTAACACTCATTGTAAATACCATTTCCTATTTTTCTAGCTCCATTTTGTGCAAGACAAGAAGTCCTTGAGCTTGAGGAGCATTAGAAGTACCTACCGATCAATTTTCATATTTTTTAGACTCCATTTGAGCCCTCAAATAGGCCCTAGAACCTAATTTTTAACTAGGCCGAACACTAGGTCTGAACAAGGCCAAAGCTAGTGAAAAACTATAAAAAGGACTAGAATGCTCATTTTTGGGGGGGAGCAAGTTAAAGAATGAACTAAATCTAAAGCAATTGTAAACTTTTTTTGAGTAATCAAAGCTTCCATTGTGCCACTCTTTGTTCTACTTGTGTGTGTGTGTGAGTGCATGTGAGTGTGCTTATCTTCCACCACTTCTGCATCACTTGCTCGAGGTCTTCACACCATCCTCATGTCTGCTTGGATTGACAGGTAAAGGAGGTGATGCTTACACTTGAGCTACATACTCCCATGGAGGTCAATCACAAATTAAGTTCTCATGAAGGAGAACTTATTGAAGACATCACATGCTACCAAAGCCTAGTTGGGAGTTTAAACTATGCTACTCTTACTAGGGTTGATATTTACTATGGAGTAAGTGAGCTTAGTCAATTCATGCACACTCCTACGAAACCTCACACGGATGCAACAAAGAGGATATTGAAGTATTTGAAATAAAAAATTAATGAAGGTTTATATTACCCCTACACATCTCATTTGAACGTAAAGCTATTCACTAATGCAGATTGGGCAGGTTCCAAAGATGATAAAAGAAGCACATCGATCAGGATATCTATCATTTGCAAGTACAAAGCTCATATCTTGGTCTTCAAAGAAACAACCTATAGTTTCTCTCTCCTCAATTCAAGCTGAATACAGAGTGTTAGCAAATGCAACACAAGAAGTTATGTGGATTAAGACCCTATACACAGATTTAGGTAGAGTGATTTGCCTAGTTTCTACTTATCATTTTTCATTACATTTTGGTCAGTAGATCTTGAGATATGATTCATACAAGCTACCTGTGTTTGCATAGTGTCATCCTCTTGAAAAGTCGACACCCTTGAGTTCTGAAGCCCACTCCTCAGTGTATACTCACTCTAAACTAGTGAGATAACTTTAATAGTTAGCTTAGTTCTTTAGATAGATGTTTCTAAAAGGTCTCACGTCAATTGTTCGTAGAGAGTGAGAACTGAACATTTTTCTGAGAGATTCAAGTCCAAAAATAGAATTGCAGTGAAATTGCATGGCTATGACCTTAACTAGAAAGTTTATAGGCTATAAAATCCAAGCAAAAAAGGATTCATAAGTAAAGATGTTCCCATGTTGCAAAAATGCCTACCATTAGGATACTCAAATTATTGCATCTTCCAAGGATTGGAAGATATATCAAATGGATGCTAAAAATGCTTTATTAAATGTTTGGATTTTAGAGGAGGTATATATGGCTCAAGATCCTAGATTTGAAGATCAAACATACCTTGAACATGTGTGTAGGTTGAGGAAAGCTTTGTATGGCTTGAAGCAAACTCCTAGAGCTTGGAATCATAGGCTTGTCACTTATTTGCAGGATAAAGGCTTTAATATAAGCAAGGCTGATCCTTCCCTCTTCATTAAGAGGAATCATTCAAAGGTCATATACCTATGTGTATATGTGGATGATATAGTCATTACAAGAAATGATGCAGATGGAATTACGAGCATCAAAGTTGAAATGAAGGAGTTCAAGATTAGTGATCTTGGCTTGCTCACATAGTTCCTAGGTTTGGAAGTGGTATATATAGAGAAAGGTATGTTCCTCATACAAAGGAAATACATTGCAGACATGATCTCTAACTTCAAGATGGAAAATACAAAGGTTGCAAGTACACCCATGAAGGTAAATATGAAGTTAAGTGCTCATGAAGTTATCTTGGTTGTATGTACACCCATGAAGGTGAACTAATTGAAGATATAACTAGCTATCAGAGTTTAGTTGGAAGCTTGAATTATGGTACTCTAACTAGAGTAGATATCTGCTATGAGTTAGTGTGCTGAGTTAGTTCATGCACACTCCAAGGAAGCCTTACATGGAAGGAGCCAAGAGAATCCTAAAGTACTTGAAGGGCACAATCAATGAAGGGTTGTACTATCCATATACATTTTATATAGATGTTAAACTCTTTTCTAATGCAAATTGGGAAAGCTCTAAAGATGATAGGAGAAGCACATCTGGTTATCTTACTTTTGCAGGTACAAAGTTGATTTCATGGTCTTCCAAGAAGAAGTCCACAGTTGCTCTTTCATCAATTGAGGCTGAATATAGAGTACTTCCAAATGCTACACAAGAAGCTATGTGGATTAGAACACTATATTCAGATTTAAGGTTGAGCACTTGAACTCCACATATATTTGGAGACAATATTAGTTCATTACATCTTGTTACTAACCCTATCTATCATGCTAGGACTAAAAATATAGAAGTTCATTACCATTATGTCAGGGAGAAGATTATGTGTAAGGAGATATAACTCTCATATGTGTCAATTCATCAACAATTGTAGATATGATGACGAAGGCATTGGATTGAAGCAAATTAAACAGATTCAACTCAGTAATTCGATTGTAGGAGATCATGAAGGATTGAAGACTCAAGCATCTTAGGCTTGAGGGGGAGCTGTTAGTACAATTAGCAAGCCTAATTGCATTGCTAAATATTCTGGACTACACATTCATTTAGCTCTTCACATGAAGAACCACATATGAATGCATGCTTGTCAATTTGAGTGCATTTACTTTGGATAAATGTAAAATTCAAAAGAATATGGAATCTCATGGAATCAAGAGAGTCAAGTCACTATGCATTTGGTAAAGGAATCAAATCAATTATGTCCCTAAAGTGTAGGATCACTTTTAGGTGAGGGAAAGTTCAAAACTCAAACTCAAGACATGTGTATACATACACATAATTTTAGTCCTAGGATATCAGAGCTATCCTAAGAGACATTGAGCTACTTTAATGAGCATACTTTGAGCTCATTTCATGTATGAGTAGCCCATTACACTTGCCTTGTATCATATGTTCAATAGAATTAATAGTTTGATACATCTCTTCAAGTAAATTTCTGTCTGTTGTCTATTGGTACATCTTGACCATTATAGCAAACTTGTGGAATCAATGTCTCTACATATACTAAATCATTTTCTATACTTTAACTAGCGATAGTTAGGGTAAAGTGTCTAGTATTCACATATCAATTTGCATCAATTTTGGTATAGGAGATTGCGAGCTATGAAGTAAGGAATGTGACTATGTTTGCACACATAGATCCTAAAAAGTTAGGATGACCCCCTTGACTTGTTAGATTCATTTCTCTTTGCATGTTGTAGCTAAATTCATGAATAAATTGCTTTATTTAGCTATATAGTTCAATTAGATGTGTGAAAAAGCTCTTTGGTCAATTCATACAAGGTAGTGAGCTCAGATCATAATATTGAGACCTTCTCTTCCCAAAGTAGAAAGTTCTTCATATTTCTTGCACTGACTCTAGTTATCTGTTTTGATGCAAACAATTAAGAGTGATGCTTCAAAGGACTTGGTGGTTCTAAATGCATCATAGTGAAGCTAAAGAATTCTATTAAGCATCTCTCAAGTTAGATTGGCAAGTATAGAGGAGGTTTTGTGCAACGCCAAATCATCTCTAGAACCTATCCCACAATCTCCTCACATTGGGATGGGGATCAGATCACACATGGATTCTCCTCTTTTAAGATTTAGTCTCGATAGAATCCCCTTTTTGAATAAAGAGGAAAATTAGAGAGATGAAATCCATGATCCTTGATATTGATCATGGGGCACAAGGGAATACCCCAAGGTATATATCTCCACTCATTTATGAGGACGAAAATGCTTTTAAGGGGGGGAGAATGTTGTATGATAGGTGGTTATGCCATATAAACTTCCTCTAAAATCCAACCATTGAGAACTGTATTTTTTACATTTAGTTGATACAACTTCCAGTTCCTAGATATAGCAATGCTAACAAGTACTCTAATGGTAGGCAGTTTAGCAATAGGTGAGACGGTCTCTTCGTAGTCTATGCCATGGGTTTGGGAAAATCCCTTGGCTACTAACCTTGCCCTGTATCTATTAATACTACCATCTGAATTCCTTTTTACTTTATAGATCCACCTTGATCCAATTATCTTTATTGATGGCTTGCTTGGAACAAGTTCCCATGTATCATTGTCCATGAGGGCTTCAAATTCTTCATCCATTGCTTCTCTCCATTCCTTCTTGCTTTGAGCTTCTTCATATGATCTTGGTTCTTCATTGTTGGAGTCCTTCGCCATATAAACTAAATGCTTTGTGACCAAAGAGGTACCAAGTCCATATCTCTCTGGTTTCTTTTTCTCTCTCATTGATCTTCTAAGTGGTTGATGAGAACTTTGAGATCCCTAAGCTAAGTCTTGCACCTTAGCCTTCCCTTTGTTATTCCATAGCTTCAATTTCTCTAAATCTATCAAGTCCTCTTCACAATCACTATCTTCATGCTGATTTGGTCCCTTTGTTGGAAGAGATGGAAAGTCTTCTTCCAAGTCATAGGCTTCACTTTCCTATCATCATCAAACCAAGATTTATTTTCATCAAAGACAACATCCCTACTAACTAAAAAGCCTTTGTTAGAGGGATTATACAATCTATATCCTTTTTGGTTTTGATCATATCCAATAAAGATACACTTCTTTGCTTTGGAATCCAATATCCCTCTTATTTGAGAAGGTATGTGAGCATAAGATAGACATCAAAAGATTTTGCAATGCTCTAGACTTGGTCTTCTTCCATTCCATACCTCATCGGGAGTCATACCATCTAAAGACTTTGATGGAAGTCTATTCACAAGGTATGTGGCTATTGATATAGGCTCTACCCAAAGATAATTGGGTAAACCCTTTTCATTGAGCATGGATCTGGCTGCCTCAACTATTGTTCTGTTCCTTCTTTCAGCTACTCCATTGAGCTCATGTGTGTATCTGGTTGTTACCTCTCTTTTGATGCCTCTTTCTTGTAGAAAAGTATCAAAATTCAGTTGAGAAGTATTCTCCACCACCATATGATATGAGCTTTTTGAGACATCTACCTGCTTGATTTTCTATAAGAGCAAGGTACTTTTTAAAACAGTTAAAGAATTCATCTTTATGCTTCATAAAGTACAAAATTGTCCATCTACTACAATCATCAATAAAAGATACATAATATTTTGAACCTGAAATAAAAGGTTCTTTGGTTGGTCCCCACACATTTGCGTGAACAAGATCCAATAATTCGTGATGGATATAGCCTTTCCTATTGAAGGGTTGTCTATGAAATTTGCCAAATTGATGGGCTCCACACTTGTATATCATATGTTGTTTTGTGATATTGGGAAATCCAAGTACACTTTGATCCCTGCAAATTTGTTTCAACGTTCTCTCACCAATATGAGCAAGCCTTCTGTGCCATACCTCTTTGAGATCCATAGCTAATTAATACTATGTTCTTGGTGTCCTCCACTTCAAAGGTGAAGAGTCTTCCTTTCTTTTCTCCCTTGGTAATTCTTCTAAACCCTTTCTTGGGGTCTTCCACGTATGCTCCATGCCTTGTAAACCTAAAGGCTGCAATCCTTTCTCCACAATTTGTCCAACACTTATCAAATTTTTAGTTATGGTAGGTACACACAAAACCTTGCTTAGAAGATTCATGTTGTCATCTGGTGTCTTGACATTACCTACTTTCTCCACTAAATACCTTGTATCATCACCTTTTTGCACTTCATATTTATTTTTGGGATCTTCTAAATCAAAGATCAATGCTACATTTGCTGATACATGATTTGAGCACCCTGAGTCAATATAAAAAACATGATCATCATCATTACCCTACTTCAATGATAGATTCATCAGGATTAGTGAGTCTTCTTGCTTTGATCTTCACTATAGTTGTTGTAATCCATTCTTCCTCTATATCAATTTTGATGATTATTATTGTTGAAGTAGTTGTTGTTGTGTCCTCCATTGTACTTGCCTCTATTTGATCCATAGCCACCTCTATTGAATCCTCTTCCTCTGGAGTTTCTTGGGTTCCTATAACATTCCTCAGTGGTATGATTAGAGTAACCACAAATGTTACAAGATTGAGATGCTTGGGTTCTCCCCCTGCCTTGCTTTCCTCCTCTGCCTCTTCCTCTAGCTTTTCCTCTACCTTTGAAGTTGGCTTCGAAAGAACTTCCTTCATCTTCATTCTTATTAGACTTTGACTTATCCTTAGCTTTAGCTTTATAAGTGTATAATGCAAAATATTGATTACCTCTTGAGGATTCACCATTCTTTCTTTTTGCTTCATCTATGAAGTGTTGGCCCATAAGAGTGTTGAGGTCAGGCACTTGCTTGTCCATGTATAGGTCCGTGGCAGTTGTGAAAGATTCCCACTTGTCATCAGTCTTGATTCCATTAATGATTTGCTTTATGATTTTCTCTTCTTCAATGACCTCTCCAACGCTTCCTAACCTATCAGAGATCTCCTTCATTTTGGTGACATAGTCAGTCACACTTTGCTTGGGACTTTTCTTCAAGGTAGTAAACTCCATCCGTAGCTGGTTCTTCCTTGCTTTGGTATTTGAAGAGAAGAAGAAAGCAAGTGCTTTCCAAGTTTCTCTTGAGATCTTGCATCCTTTCCCATGAGGTAAGATAAAATCAAAGATTGAGTTTAAGATATAGGACATGGCTAATGCATCCTTTGAGCACAAAGTTATAAGCCTTTCTTGCTCTTCATGTGATGGTTGTCCTTCTCATTGTTGGCATGAATTCATCTTCATATATGTATTCAAATAGATTTCTCCCTTGAAGGTAGGCCTCCATCCTCAAAGACCACACTGAGGAGTTGTTTCTATCCAATTTGTCAATGGTGGAAGGAAATTCATCTCCCATAGTGATTTATCTTTGCTTGGATACAACTATGAAGGAAGATGGGTGATACACTCCATAGATGTGCCTAGTGATGCAAAACCTGCTCTACACCTGCCAAGATAACTTCAAAGATGATAAGTAGAAAACTTGTGCTTCCTAAGGATGCATATAAACCATCCTATTGCTTTTGGAGTATCAATATCAAATTGATTCATCAAAATAGACTATTTGATACAAAACGAATGAAGCAAAAACTTGCTATTTTGGGATGGATTGCACTTTGGAAATCAACTCAGAGCTCACAATCTACTGAAAATTGAACACATATATTTTGCACACTTTTAGTTAAATAGATAATGAATCTAAAGCAACAAATTTGATGGTTTTTGATGAACCATACCGAGATAAATCAATCTAGCAACATACAAGTATCATCCCAACATTTTACGAGTTATCTTGCTAGTATACATAGTGAGCTTCAAATGAATGTAGTTTACAAAGTAATAAACAAACAATGATGAAAGTTGGTATGACAAAAATAGGCTTATCACGTTACCTATAACAATTTAAAGCTCAACAAAAGATAAAGTATACATAGAGAACTCACTCATTGAAGTTGACTGAAAAATGAGAATATGAACATGTAGCAACAAATAAGAACAACTTCAAAGTATAGCTTGAAAATCAACCTATTGAACATATTTTACATGATATGAATGGACATGAAGCTTGAGAATGAGGAGCACAATGTGTGCTTCACTTGTGGCTTGGTGCTTGATCAAAATCTCTCTAGAATGTAGGTCTAAGTTCTACTCTAATCTGTAACTACACATAGGTGTTTATATAATGATATTTGAATTCAAATCTTGGAGGAATTGTACCTAAAATTTCCCCTAAAGTTCAGGAATCATCTAACTAATCAATCACTCCTAATTGGGCTCATAATTTGTGCCTAACATGGCCACGATTTCCCTTCAAAGAATTTTTCTTTTCAAGGTAATAACTTTTCAAGATTTACAAGAGCATGTTTCTATGTCTCTCTCACTGAGAGTGTGCATAAGTAATGCTTTACATCTATGAATGATCAAGCATTAGGATTGGATAAAATACACCAACATATGTGGCACTATATACTGATCTTTTATCCCATGCTCAGCCAAAAATGCATTAAAATAAGAAGACATGTATCCCCCCGGATTATAGTTGAGGGTGCATAATTTACATACTGATAGATTTTCAACCATAACAAAACAAAATTGAAGCACATAAACACTTTAGAATTTGCTTTCAATGGATACACCCATGCATGCCTAGGGAAATCATTAATGAAATTCATTATGTAAAGGTAGTTCCTGAAAGCAGGTGTCTACATAGGACCACGTGCACCACTATGAACAAGCTGCAATTTGTTGGTAGCTCAAACTAAACCATCTTTCGGGAAGGATGAACACTCCATCTCACCCAAAATATAGCCTTCACAAACATGCTTACAAGGTGCCTAAAATTTGGGTAGAGGGGACACCATTTCAAATTTCTACAATCATAGTAAACTAACAAAATTCAAATGACCAAAGCATGCTTGCAACAACTTTGCATATGAGATAGCATAAGAATCTTGAAATGCACATGATGAATCATTCAGATTTTGCATAGCCTATGAGCTTATCTGTAAAGAACTAACTATAAGGACCACCACGTGCTAAAGAGATGACTCTCCTCCCAACCTTATGCATGTATATATAGCTATTGGAATCAATGAGGACCACAAATGTAACTAGAGTCCACGAGTGCATGTGCAATCTCCAACATTCCTTTAATGTCTTCCACTAGATTATACTAGTCATTGAAATGATCTTGAGCACTCCTTTACTACCTTCCACTAGAGTGCACTAGTGGATGGTGTACTTGCCACATGAGTTAAGTCTCTTTGGACTCAACTTAACTCACATTATCTTGAGTTAGAAGGCTCTTTGGGCAAAACCCTCTCCCCATGCTCCCCATGGGGGTTGAACCCAAGACCTCCTCCTTCACAACCTTGAGAATTAACCACTAGCTAAGTGGATCACTTTTTTAAGAGACCACATGAATGTATGCTTAAGTCCAATCTCGAGATCTTTGGCCATACACATGAGTGAACAAACAATGTCCATTTCAAATTTGTCTAAACCAGTTAGACCCTTACATCATAGACTTACTTTATTAGATCCTTTCCCCATTGGCAAAGATTTTCATCCTTTAAAAAAAGGCTATATATGGCAATTGTAGGTATCCCCCAAGCCACATGTTCTAATCCCAAATGATTCAAAATACCATATAGCTTTGCACTTGATAAACATATCTAAGTACAAATAGTGAATGAATAGTAAGGGTGGATACAAACAAATCTCTATCCAATTCACTCGTTTGACCATGTGCTATCTGGGCACTAACATGTGAAATGGGTGGATTCAAATTATTAGTCCATTTTTGGGCATCACTAGTGCATGGACTTAGTAACTAAGATGGGGTTCTTATCTCGGACACAACTTTGAGAACTCTTGATTCACTTGAGTTTGATTTGGAAAACTAGAAGTTTTTTTTTATCCCAAACATCTAATTTTGATGTTTGTATTATGGTTCACTTCCAACAAACATTTACTTTATTTTTGTCAACTGACTAGAGGACTACTTTGTGTGAGGAGATTGTGAGATAGGTTCTAGACATGAGTTGGTCTTGCAGAAAACCTACTCTGCACCTGCCAATCTAACTTCAAGGATTCTTAATAGAATTCTTTAGCTTTACTATGATGCATTTAGAACCATGAAGCAATTTGGAGCATCACTCTCAATTGTTTGCATCAAAACAGATAACTAGAGTATGAAAGAAATGTGAAGAACTTTCTATTTTGGGAATAGAAGGTCTCATTGTTATGTTCAAAGCTCACAACTTGGTATGAATTGACCTGAGAGATTTTGCAAACATCTAATTGAAGTGTATCGCTAACTAAATCAAGTTATTTCATGAATGTAGCTGCACCATGCAAAAAGAAATGTATCTAACAAGTCAAGGGGGTCATCCCGACTTTCTAGGATCAGAAGGTGTGCAAACACAATCGCCTTCCTTACTTCATATCTTGAGATCTACTAAACCAAACTTGATGGAAAGTGAGTTGCAAACACTAGACAATTTACTTTAACTATCCCAAGTTAAAGTATAGCAATTAAGTGAGTATAAGCAAAGAGATCGATTCCATAAATTCATTGTAATGATGAAGGTGCACCCAATAGACAGTAGAAGTGCATCAAAATGTATGAAGAAATGTATCAAAATGTAAATTTTGTTGAATATATGATACAAGAGAAGCGTAGTGGAATACTAAAAAATGAAGTGAGCTCAAAGTTTTCTCACTACAGTAGCTCAATGTCTCTCAAAATAGCTGTAAAACCATGTTTAAGTATACACATGTCTTGAATTTGAATTTTGAATTTTCCCACCTAAAAGTGATCCTACACTTTAGGGACATAATTCATTTGATTCCTCTACCAAATGAGTCGTGCATTTATCCAAAGTAAATACATCTTCTTTTGACTTTCACATTTATCCAAAGTAAATACATAAAAACTGACAAGCATGAGTTCATATGTGGTTCTTCATGTGAAGAGCTAAATGAGTGTATAGTCCAGAATCTTTAGCAATGCACTTAGGCTTGCTAATTGTACCAATGTCCCCCCCTCAAGCCTATACTTGAATCTTCAATCCTTCATAATCTCGTGCAATCCAATCATTGATTTGAATCTGTTTAATTTCCTTCCATCCAATGCATTTGCCATCATATATGCACACTGTTGATGAGTTGACACATATGAGAGTTGTATCTCCTTACTCATAATCTTCTATCTGTTATAATGGTAATGAACTTATATATGTTTATTCTTGGCATGATAGATAGGGTTAGCAGCAAGATGTAATGACCCATATTGTCTCCAAACATATGTGGAGTTGAACTTCTCAATCCTAAATCTAAATATAGGGTTCTAATCCACATAGCTTCTTGTGTAGCAATTGCAAGTCCTTTGTATTCGGCCTCAATTGATGAAAAAGAAACTATGGGTTACTTCTTGGAAGACCATGAAATCCACTTTGTACCTACAAAAGTAAGATAATGAGATGGTCTTCTCCTATCATCTTTAGAGCCTGCCCAATCCGCATTAAAAAAGAGTTTAACATCTATATCAGACGTATATGGATAGTATAACCCTTCTTTGATTGTGCCCTTCAAGTACTTTAGGATTCTCTTGGCTACTTCCATGTGAGGCTTCCTTGGAGTGTGCATGAACTCACTCAGCACACTAACTCCATAGCAAATATCTACTCTAGTTAGAGTAGCATAATTCAAGCTTCCAACTAAACTCTGATAGCTAGCTATATCTTCAATTACTTCACCTTCATGAGCCCTTAACTTCAGATATACCTCCATGGGTGAACCTCCAACCTTTGTATTTCCCATCTTGAACTTAGAGATCATGTCTACAATGTATTTCCTCTGTGTGAGGAATATACCTTTCTCTCTATATACCACTTCCAAACCTAGGAACTATGTGAGAAAACTAAGATCACTCATCTTGAACTCCTCCTTCATTTGACCTTTGATGCTCCTAATTCCATCGACATCATTCCTTGTAATGATTATATCATCCACGTATGCACATAGGTATATGCCCTCTCAATGATTCTTCTTCATAAAGAGGGAAGGATCTACCTTGCTTATAGTAAAGCCTTTATCCTACAAATAAGTTAAAAGTATACGATTCCAAGCTCAAGGAGCTTGCTTCAAGCCATACAAAGCTTTCCTTAAGCTGCACACATGTTCGGGGTATGTTTGATCCTCAAATCTAGGAGTTGGAGTCATATATACCTCCTTTGAAATCCAACCATTTAAGAAAACATTTTTAACATCCATTTGATATATCTTCCAATTCTTGGAAGATGTGGCATTCATGAGTACCCTAATGGTAGGCATTTTTTGAAATAGGTGCACTAGCTTGCTTTTCCAACTCCTTAGCTTCCTTCAGCTCTGCTTGTAGTCTTATAATTTCTTTATTCAATTCTTCCCTTTCATCCTATGTCACTTGTACAATCTTGCTCTCTTCTTTTAATTGTCCTTCTTCCATCAACAACCTGTTTATTTCTTCATTTGCTTTGACCATGATCTGGTATGAGCTTTGAAGTGTTCTATATCTTCCTTCCATTTTCTTCAGCTCCATCTCTATTTTGCTGCTATGCTCTATCTGCTTTGCACATTTCTCGTCAAGAAATTGAATTTTTTTTTTGTTGTTGAACCTCCAATTCTTCCAAGGAAATTATCCTGTTGGTCAAATCCTCATTTCTTTCTTGAACAATTATCAGCTGTTTCTTTAATTGATCTCTTTCTTTCTTTTGCTCATTAATGATTCTACTTCCTTTCACAAACTCTGATTCAGCCACCATTCCTGATATGATCATGTTTCTACTAGATGGTCTGAACTGCTCTATGTTGCTCATGATAATTTTACAAGCAAACCTGATATCTTTAGGTATCCTTTCTAGTCTAGCTTCTAACTCTACTTGCTTGACTTCTATCTGCTTTTCTTCTTTGCAATCATTCTCTTCATCATCTTCTTCCTCATATTCTATGACCTGATTCTTTTGCTCTTCATAGCCCTTTTCTGCTTTTAATTCTTCTTTGCCTGCATCCTCTTCCTCATACTCCAGTGTCTGATCCTCTTCCTTCTCATGATCTGATATTTCTTTAATTATCTCCATCTCTTCTGCCTTCTTTTTCTCCATTCCTTGTTGTTCCTCTTCAAGGACCTATCCCTCTTTTTTCTATACTTTATTATCCTGAGTTAAGGTTGAATCAATCTCCACAGAGAGCTTTACCTGATCATTGATTATCTGCTCCTTTTGTCCCTCCTCCTACTCATCTATATCCATAAGATCCAAGTCTTCTTCTTTCTCCAGATCTTTTGTAGTTGTGAACTCCTCATTATGATTTAGGTCATAAAGTATATCTTCTATGCTTTGATTTATTTCTTTTTTTGTATTTTCTTCTTTACCCTCTTTGAAATCCATCTTCCCTAATACGTCCTCAGTTTCCTTAATTTGATCTTTGTTTTCCTTCTGATGCACTGAGCTGCATATCTGAGCTTCCTTTTCTGTTTCTAGCTTTTCCTCATTAAATTTGAAATAGGTTTGATGTAAAGGTTTTGTCCATACTGTCTTAAATCCTGAGTCCACTATTCCACAACTGAATTCCTTCCTTACTTCAACCTCTTCTTCCATCATCACTGCTTTACCTTTGAGTATCCTTTTCTCTTGTCCAAGACTAACCTGTTTTGCTGCTTTCTCTTGGACCTGTTTTCCTTGTTGCTTCTCACTCAAATCTTCTGGTGTTTTATTTTTTTCAGAGACTTGTACTGTCACATTTAGTGTGCTAGGTACTGATAAATTTAAGCTTTTTAACAGAAAATTTTCAATGTCACTCTCTGAATCTGAAGAGAACTGTGAAGAACCAGCTATCCCTAATTTGTCCATTCTTGGTTCTTCTATAACAATGGATTCCTCCTTCTTCTTTTCTTCTGTTGACAATTTTCCTCTCTCCATCCTTTGTACAGGTTCTACTGCCTTTTCCTTATTTTTCTTTGTCAGCTTCTTTTTCTGCACAGGTTTCTTCTGAACCTTCTTCTTCACTACTACTGTGGTCCTAGTTTCAGGAGGACCTTGTAATTCCTTGAAATAGGCCAACAATTCTACCTCCTTTTTTACAAAAACTTCTTCAGTTTCTGCAGCCATCATGTGATCATGCAACTCTTCATAATGTTCTATTTCTTCTTGTATCCAGTCAGTTGCTTTACATGAATAGTCTTCCAACATTTTTTGATATTGGGCTTCATAGATTGCCCTTTTGTTGTTTCCTTGAGCTAGATAAGAATACAATTGTTCCTTGCTTGTCTGATGTGGATGAGGTTCATTTGAAGACTGAACTTCCTTTTGAGCAGCTTCATGCTCTTCATTAGTTGCCTCTTGCTGTTCCAATTCCACTTTTCTTGGATCCAATCTTCTTTTCTTTACTGGAATGACTTCTTCAGAGACTCCCTTTCTTTTCCTTTTTGCTCCCCTCATGCTTGGTTGGACTTCTGCTTCTCTTACAGACATCATCTTAAAGGGACTTTTTGATTCCTGTCATCAAACTTCTAAAGTATTGAGCTTCTGGAGCCAACTTTAATTGATCCTCCATTCCTAAAACATGATATATAATTCTTTTTAAGAATTGAGCTCCATTCATGAACTTCCTTTGCTCCCAATGTTTAGCTGATTCCTTCAACTATTCATGTATGTATGGAGTTACATCCATCACTCCAAAAGGTTTGGTTCTCTCTTTATTATTAAATATGATCAGTGTCACTGGCTTGTGTGGCATAGTGTATCTAGGCAATTTTGGAAAACAAAAATATTGAAGGAACATTCTGATTGCAAATTCTTCATTCTCTCTTCATTTGAAATCAGTGAATTTAGAGTATCTTGCATAGGTTGCTTTATTCTTCTTGACAAAACTGTTGTCCAACTTGGTTCCCATTGAATAGAACTAGAGGGCTGCCTTGATATGCTCTTCCTTTATAGTAATATTCACTTCTCTGTTTTCTTTGTCCTTGACAGAACACCTGAAATACGCATCATTGCCCTTTCCAACCTCTAGCAGACTATTCATCACTTGTGATACTCTTTCAAAGTCTATGAAAAATAAAGGTTCATCCAAGAGTTTGTGTAATCCTACAGCTTTCCATCTTTTGTAGTTGACTGCAATTTTTTGAAATTTGTAAAATTCTTGGCACAACATTGTATATTTGTGGCCCCCAACTCCTACAGTAAAAATGTGTTGTCCAATGATATTAAAGGTTTCCTTTAATTCCTTCACTATTTTCTCTGCTTCTGGGATTTCCTGTTCTTCATCTGACTCCAGCTCCACTTTTTCTACTGCAGCTTCATTGTCCAAGAACCAATGTCCTCTAGACAAAGTTACTAAGTCTGCTATGAAGTCATGAATTGGTAGTTCCTTTGGATTCACCATTCTGGAGAAAATATAACATCACAAAAAAGGAAACTCCACCCACATGAGTCACAAGAGACAGCAATACAATCACATTTGTCTTGAGATACAAATGAAAAAGAATGAAAATAAAGTCTAAGATGAATCCTGACTTCCTTATTTGTGTCACAGAAAAAAAAAAACTCAATTGAAGTGATCATCACATATGTAGCAAGATGTCTAGTGCTCTCTTTCCTTTTAACAGCTCTTTTTTTATATATTTTTTGGAAAAAAAAAAGGAAAAATAAAGAAAAGAGAAAATGAATGAAAAATAGAAACTTTGCTAAATTTCACTCTATATCTTGCTTGTGCAATATAACTTATATAAACAAAAAGAATTAGAAAAGAATTGATAATTTTTTTTTCTCTCTCTCTTTTTTTCTTTTTTTTTCTTTTTTTTCTTTTTCTTTTTTCTTTTTTTATTATTTTTCTCTTTTTTTTCCTCTTTTTCTTTTTGTTTTCTTCTTTCTCTTCTTTTTTTTTAATAATAATTTCCTCCACTTCTCTCTCTTCCCCTCCTATTTCTTCTCTTTTATTTGGTTGACTCACTCTTTGACAAATGTCACATCTTTTCACATATGTTCTTGCATCAAGAAATAGAGTTGGCCACCGAAAACCAGAATATAATATGAGTTTAGGAGTTCTTTCACTTGAAAAATGTCCTCCTCTCACTCCAGAATGTGCCATCTCTAACATTTCCATATATTTATTTTCAGGAACACAAATTCTTAAATATCCATCCATCCCTTTCTTGTATAATTGATCTCCTATCAGTTGATACTCTTCAGAAATCATTTGTAGATTCTTTGAGTCTGCACTAGCTCTTACTGGCTTTCCTTTCTTGTTTCTTTTCAACTCCTCAATTATGTTTGCACTCCAATCTGGATTTTTCTGAAACCAGTATAAGGTTATAATGTCTGAATTTTGCAGGGATTGGCATTCCCAACAGTTGGAAGTATATTTTTTCACATCTTGGATCTTATTAGGCCAATGTACTCCCATCCTATTGAGATTATTTAGGGTGACTATCATGGAAGCATGACTACAGGGATTCCAACAATGAGCTCTTCTTAAATATTCTTGTTGCTCCTCTTCTGGAGTACAATATTCCAATATGCCTATCTGATTGAGATGATACAAATGTCCAGCTAGTAGCATAAAGTTCCTACTTTGTAATACCAAATGTGTGTTGCTTTCAGATATTCTGCAAGGTCCCATGGTTAGCAAAGGTACTAAAGTCATGGCCCATTCAAGAATACTTTCTATTTTGAACAGATATGCATCTGGTAAGTCATCATCTAGAGGTGAAGTTGGCTCTTTGGCTTGGATCTTGGACAAATGGCCTGCTCTCAAATGAGTTTTTCCTTGTCTGACTACCACCTCAAACTCAAATTCCATCAGTAGGAGACCCCCGACAACGGCGCCAAAAAAATGTTTGTTGTTACCCTTTGGAGTTGTCCTCTCCAATCATTTTAGCATAAAGGATCAACTACACATCTTTAATTTGTCAATCCGGGAAGTATACAAAGACCACAACCCCTTCTAAGTTGATGAATCCAAGAATAAGAGGAAAATGACTGTTTTTCTGAGAAATGATGAAGATGAAGAGAAATTTCTAGGGTTTTGATTATCTTGAGCTTTACTACATCTTTTTCAATGATCTTGGTGCCTAAAGTATGCTATTTTCTCAGCAGAACACAATTATGAAGTCAAATCTCAAAAATGATACCTGTAACCCTCAGACGAGACAATCACGATTCTGTGAAAATTGAAGATTTCCATTTCCAGATTTGTTCTTCTACACTTTCTCACTCAATACATCAAGAATCATCTCTCTCCATACACATTACTCAGAAATACACAACTCAAGCTTGCAAATTCCATGGATCACATATAGAATACACTCAACAAATCAAAGAAAATCACATGGAAGTAGAAAACACGAATTCTTGCAGAGGAGCTCTTCAAATTACTTGGATAGCAAAAATAACACAACCAACCCTCTCAAAATAGAGGAAATTATCTTTTATACATTTTCAAGTGTCCCCTTTCACACTTGAATTTTGGTCCTTTTCCCTTCTAATCTAAAAATATGCTATCAAAGAGCTTCCAAAAATTCTAGAAAAAATACATATGATTCTAATTTACATGAGGAAGTCTCTTCCTCATTTTTACATCATTTGCATAAATATTCCCACAATTTTTTGGCATTTTACTAATATTTTCCTTCAAAAAATGCTTCTTCTAACAATGTCTCTCATAATAGCTCTCATATCTCACAACTAAAACCATGTGTATATATACACATGGTCTTGAGTTTGAATTTTGAATTTTCCCTCATCTAAAAGTGATCCTACACTTTAGGAACATAATTGATTTGATTCCTCTACCACATGAGTCATGAATTGATTCTCCCAATTCCATGAGATTCCATCTTGTTTTGACTTTTTCATTTATCCAAAGTAAATTCACTCAATTATGTAACTTGAAGCAAACTCAAATGAATAAATCAACTTAGCATCTTTTGAAGATTGAAAGGGTTCTTGTACAAAACATCTATCTATGATATGTAATTTAGTAACCTCATTCCAAGCGGCTAACCCTGGACTTCTGTGAAAAATAAGATAATCTATCTAAGTCAAATCCAAAAGATTTGGAAAGCACAAAGAAAGAACTAAAATTTTATGCAACTAACTCAAACTTCTAAGATACTTATCATCCCATAGTGTGATGTCACATACCATCTTTCCTGCATCAGTCTGAGTATAAAATCTATTGTCCCCTACCACCCTATTTTATATTCACATTGATGTGTGAGTGATACTTATCCTAAAGTCCAAACATACAAATCTTGCATTTCTAGCTTTTAATTCCTTCACACGATCCTTCCAAGACCTCCTTTCATGCCCCTAAACTAATTGAAGCATTTCCTTAGTTTGCAATGCATGCACTTGAAGCATCTATGCACAAAGAAACTAACTTTGCTTCTTGTAAAAGACATGAATATGCTAATGCACATGCTTGAGTGTATTAAATACCTTTTGTAACAAGAAGGAAGCTTGTTTTGTGCATTGAAATCATTCTTTTACAAGGAGAAATGCACAGACACTCATTCATTTCCATGTAGGATCTTTCAAACGCATGCTAGTTTTTTTGTGCTTTATGTGTTTTCCAATACATCTATGCTTGCCCATTTAGCTTTCATCAAATTCTTAGCATTCAAATAAAAATGATCAAAATTGAAGACGTATACCATGCTTCATTGATAATTAAATGCAATCTACATGAAAGCAAAGAGCAAAGCAAGTATTGAAATCAAGCATAACTTGGAAGATACTTAACTTGGATAGATAATTGCATCCTTCCTTTGACTTGAGAAGAGACAATATCCACCCTTGAGGCTTCATTTGCAAAGGTTTAGCCATCCGACGTCGTGTGCTTGTGGAACAACCATCCTTCATACTCCTCGACACCATCAAAAGATAAGTATTGAGAACCAATTCTCCACCCAAACCTACTTAGTATCCTCAAATTCCATAGATCTTACATCATTGGAAAGATGATTAAAAGATCTTCCCAAGAAGCTAAAAACATGACAAAGGGACACCCTAGGAAAAAGAAATGCATGTCCAAAGTTGACTAGTTGATACATCATCACTGGCCAGAAAACAATGATTGAAGTAGCTTTTGGATGCTCCCCAAAGCCACCTTGGAGACATATTCACAATTTTGAAGACGTGTGCTTGTGGTATATACTCCAAAGAAGACATGTGATTCAAAAACAAAAAAAATTAGATCACATATGATACCTTTTAGGAGGGGTCAATGATGCCCTGTTGCATGATTTGCACTTTTTAAGACATGTGGAAAATCATCTCTTTTCCTCTTGACTTGAAGCCTTCTTTACATCTTACTTGATTGAAATCCATAGCTTGCACATCGATGAATTGTATTTCTCTCTTTATGAGCCTACCATCCTTATATGTTCCAAGACTTGCATCAAATTGTATGCATGCTCTCGTGGGTAGCAACAAGAATGCTCTAAAGTAGAATTTACAAATCTGACAAGGATATGATCAATAGACCATCTGCCTTCTACCCGATGTTGCCAGGATAAATCACCAAAAACCTAATACAATTTTAATGTAAAATGTAAGTAAAGTCAAAGAAGTGGTGTGTCTCCAATCTCCTGATCTTAATTGCTTGCAAATGCTTGTCAATGTTCTTCAATGCTCATCAATGATCGTCAATGCTCTCCAAAACAAATCATTAGGAAAGATTACGTACACAACATGCATTTTAATACACATACACACACACACATGCATGCCATATCACTCTAGTTAACCTCACTCACATCATGCAAAACACACACATGACATAGTCATGCATATGCATACTCACTCTTACTCACACATTACTAACTCTTACTCACATATTACTTAGATGACATGTGTTGGTTATACTCACGTATGCCAATTATTCTTCAATTAATTATTAATTTTAGTAACATTAATTATTAGTTAAATTATTTACTACCTATTCCTATATATAGATTCATTATATATAATCAAATATTATGATTAATCATAAGAGAATATTATTTACATAGATTAAATTATATATTAAAATGTTAACTCTTATATTTGACACACATATATGTATATCAGACATACGCATGTATATTTATATATTATTAAGGTTAAAACTTATAAACATACACACTCATAGAACACATTTCTAAGGCATGAAATCATATATTATTACGTATCCATACACTTTAATACATATATGATGATTCTATTAGGGTCAAAACCCGCATATCTCTACATAAACATAGACTTCAAGATACAGTCATCCCATACACATACATATGATCATATATATAGTTGCTCAGATTCACATATCCATAATTACACTTGCATTGGCACACACCTTCACATGCAATCATACATGCATATACATAAGCATATAACCACATATACATCAAATACATGTTTACCATGCATCCAACATCAATGCACATGCATACACATGGGCGCATACTTAATCATACCTATGCACATACATACATCAACATGGTTAAAATATACTTATTCCTAGGGCTTGCTTCTATTTAATTACATAAGACTTCATAAACGTAAGGAATTCATATGATGAGATCCCTGATCAGTCCACATCTTCATAGTTTTGCTGCCTGCAGGTACTAGAGAGAGGTTAGTAAAAAACAATCTTATCAAAGGTATTTGAGAGAGTTCAAAGATAACCATTCTTGAGAAAAAAGATTTTAATTTTTGTGAATGAAGGATGAAATCGTTCCGACATCTGCCCCCACCAAACCTGCACATCGTCCCGATGGGCCAACCTATAGATCATGGAAAGCAGCATCTTGATGGGCCAACCTGAAATCCAATCATATAGTAGTATCAAATTCTTTTATAAATAATTTTCAAATTTATCAAATCAACTGTATCAATTTTTCATGCAAAATTCTCATGAAAATTATTTAATTTTAATATGGTATTTAGAACATATCAAATCATAAAGTTAAGCTATCAACCATTTTGGTCAACAAATCATCAATTTAAGTTCATTCATAAATTTTGTAAAGATCATCATGAAACAAAATTCTTCTTCATTCTCTCAAAATCTGGTTTCTTCATATATAAGTACTCACATATAAGCAATCAAACATGTCAAAGAAATCAACTAGATCTACTCATACAAACATCCCCCTTGATTGCCCAATTTCTAATTACTAGATGTGTTTGCCACAACTAGCTTTTCTTCATCTTTGACATGTATGTGATATTCATAAATACCTTTTTTGGGGTGAAAGAAGGTATAAACTTATTCATAAATACTTTTTTGGGGTGAAAGAAGGTATAAACTTCCATTCATAAATATATTTTTGGGGTGAAAGAAGGTATAAACGTCCATGTATAAATACCTTTTTGGGGTGAAAGAAGGTATAAACTTCCATTCATAGATACCTTTTTGGGATGAAAGAAGGTATAAAATTTAATTCCTTTTTTTTATTTTTTTTACATTTGCAACTTTTTTTGTTTTGAAGGCGAAAGGCTTAACCCTTTAATCTGAGCGAAGGATCTAGATGCATGTAGGAGAAAGACATAGGACCTTAGAGACAAGATTCATGCATCTATATGCTCATACATATGTAAAAGTACTTTCATCATTTGAAATGAACTACAAAATCCTTTTGCTCATGTCAAATCCCTACTCAATTCAAAAATTACAAACATAAATCAATTTTTGTATTCCTACTTTGGCTAAATAGAATCTCTTCATAATTTGACAACTCAAATTCCAGATCATATGGTTATATTTTATCATGAGTGCATATGAATGCATAGATAATAGAAATAAGAAATTAAAATCATTGAATTAACACCACCTAGAATTTAGGCATCATCATCAATCTTCAATTTCCAAATTCATCATAATTTTTTCATCAAATTCTTCAATTTGTTTTGTTCAAATCATCATCAAATCCTGTTGTTCACAAAAAAAGATCATCATTTTTATCATAATTTTGGTAAAAGAAAAACATATTGTTGATGATATTGTTGATCATATTCATCATCATAATTATCACCATATTTTTGTCAAATGTGAAAAGAAAAATCATATTTGTGTCATATTTTATCATAGCATGTTTTTATCAATAAGAAATTCATATTTTTTGCCACAAGAAAATCATTTTTTTTAATATATTTTTGGTAATAGAAAATCATTTTGTTCATCATATCCATCATCATAATTTTGCAAACATAGACTTCATATTTTTTTCAATTAAAATTTTGTTCAAATTTATTGTTTAAAAACAAATCATATTTTCATCATATTTTCAAATATATCATATTGATCATCATTATTTGAAAGCATATTTTTCATATTTTTTTCAACTAATTCTTTTTCAAAGAAAATCAAAATGCATCATAATTGTTATTCATCATTTGTTTCGTAATTATCCTATTCACTTTCTCACAAATATAGTTTGCACCATATCATGTTTTTGATAATAATAAAAAAATATAATCAAATTTTTGCATCATTCACTATGAATAAGTTCTTTTCTTATCAAGAAAAAATCATAGGTTTCATCATAATTATCAAACATATTTTATCATAGTTTTTTTTTTATAACATAAAGTATATTTTTCATCATATATGTTTCATATTTTGCATCATAATTTTGGTAAATGAAAACTCATAGTGTATTTTTAATGATTAGCACACAAATATTTTGAAAGCAGAGCTTTGTCATGAATGTTTAATAAAGTTATCAAGCATTAAAAATATTTAGGGGAATTTTCATAAAAATTCATCAAGCATCAAATAAAAAACAAGTATAAATTCATCAAATTTGAAGAAATATTTTAAGGGGGAGATTATTTCTCTAATGAGTTCAGTGATTACTTATGGAATGCAGGTATAAAAAGAGAAGTTACTTGCAGGTACTCTCCTCAACAAAAGGGTCTAGTAGAAAGGAGAAATAGAACTCTTGTTGAGTTTGCAAGATCAATGATGAAGGAGAAAAATTGTCCAAATTATTTGTGGGCTGAGGCTGTAAATACAGCTACATATTTGGTTCATAGGTTACCATGTAAAGCTTTGCAAGGTATGACACCATATGAAGCTTGGTGGGGTAAGAGACCTACCTTAGATCATTGCAAAGTGTTTGGATGTTTGGCTTATGCATATGTGCCATCTTAGTTGAGGCATAAATTGGAACCTAAAGCTGAAAAGTATGTGTTCATTGGATATGATGATAAGAAAATGGGTTATATCTTGTGGAGTCCATCCACAAAGCAATTCCTTGTATCAAAGGATGTTAAATTTGATGATCAAGGTACTTGGTATGCAGGTATAATAAATAATCATGCAGGTGATGAAGAAGTTTTGAATCAGAAGAAAGGTAAATCAAAGGTTCAGATATTTGATGAAGAAGAGAACAATGAAGTACAAGTTGAAGTTGAAGAAGTGTCAAGGTTTGATCCAAAATGTGATGAACCAGAAACTTCAAGAAGTGGAGAACTCAGAAGGTCATCAAGACACAAATGGCAACCTACAAGGTATATCTATGACACTTCTTTTTTGACTACTAAAGATTATGCTTACATGGTGAAAGCAGATGAAGACCCTTCTACATATGAAGAGGCAAACGGTAAGGAAAATTGGGAGAAAGCTATGCAGGAAGAGTATGATGCATTGATAGAGAATGAGACATGGGATTTGGTTCCTAAACCAAATAGTCAGAAGATCATTGGATGAAAATGGGTCTACAAGACAAAGAAGTTTGCAGATGGAAGTGTGTGTAGGTATAAAGCTTGACTTGTTGTGAAAGGGTATGCTCAGACATATGGTATAGATTATGATGAGACCTATAGTCCTGTGGCAAAGATGACAACCATCAGGACACTCATAGCCATTGCTACATGTAAAGGTTGGAGATTATGTCAATTAGATGTGAAGAATGCTTTTCTTAATGGTTATATTTCAGATGATGTTTTCATGGAGCAACCACAAGGGTTCAAAGATAAAAGGTATTCAGAATATGTACGTAAGCTCAAGAGAGCTTTGTATGGTCTGAAGCAGGCCTCAAGGGCATGGAATTATAGACTTGTAAAGTTCTTGAAGGAACTTGCTTTTCAAGTATCTAAAGCATATAGTAGCTTGCTTGTTAAAGCAACTGATGATGGGTTTATTTACATGTGCATATATGTTGATGACATAATTCTTACAGGTGTAGATGAGAAGGGCATACAAAGCCTCAAGAAGAAAATGGAAAAAGAGTTTAAGATCAGTGACTTGGGAGACTTGTCATATTTCTTGGGCATGGAAGTTTCATATACTCAACATGGAGTATATGTAACTCAAGGAAGGTATTTGAAGAACTTGCTAATCAAGTTTAAAATGGAAGATTACACGGTAACACCTACTCCAATGGAGGTGAATCACAAATTGAGCAAATATGGAGGAGAAGAATTCAAGGACATGAAGCTATATCAAAGTCTGGTTGGTAGTTTAATTTATGCTACATTAACTAGGCCTGACTTGTCATATGCAGTTGGAGTGTTGTCTCAATTCATGCATTGTCCTAGAAAAGAACATTGGGTTGCAGGACAAAGAGTGTTGAGATACATTATGGGTACACTCAAGGAAGGTTTTGTATTATTGTTTTACATCAGATACAAACATCAAGATATATAGTGATACAGATTGGGCAGGTAATCCTGATGATAGGAGATCAACATATGGATACTTGTGTTATGTGGGAGATAAGCTAATCTCTTGGTGTTCTAAGAAGCAACATACAATTGCTTTATCATCTACAGAAGCAGAGTATAAAGGTATGGTTGAAGATGCAAAGGAAGGCATATGGTTGAAGACTCTCATGAAGAGTTTTGACATCGTTCAGAGTACACCCACTATTCATGGAGATAATATGAGTTCATTGTATCTAGCTGATAATCCTGTTTTTCATGCCAGGACTAAACACATTGAGATTCACTATCACTTCTTAAGAGAGAAGGTGATTGATAAGGAGATTGAAGTCATACATACTTCAACAAAAGATCAGATTGTAGATATGTTAACCAAAAGCTTGGATGGACCAAAGTTACAAAGATTCAAAGACATGGCAGGTATAAAGAAGATAGAGAAAACCTCAATTGATGATTGAGGGGGAGCTGTTGGTGTAAGCCAACCAACAATTGATGTTTTGGATGAAGGATTGAAGTCAAAGATTGAAGAAAAGATTAGCCTATGAAGCTTGAAGATAGTGCATATTTAGAAAATGAAGACTTGTATACATATGTACATTAAACTTATGGTTAGCTCACTTATACCTTTGTTATGTCATGATCTTGTACATATATGCCTATATATACAAGTAGAAAGTCGGGGCAAATATGAGAGAGCATGAGATGAGAAGAATCAGAAGTTGTAAGAGTCATTAGACACTTTAGAAGTGTAGAAGATCTCTCTCATAATTCAGATGTAAACATTTTCAGAGAAGAAGAAAAATTGCACCCGATCTTTTGCTGTGTACTCCTTCTATGTTTAATCTTTTTTGAAATGATTTTGTACAAGTCTAAGTCTATAGTTGATTGAACTCTATACAAGTTTTTAGATCCTAATTGTGTTCAGGCTGAGGGAAGTGAGAGTAGGAACATTTACATGTGTGAAGGTGAAGAAGTGAAGTTTGCAACAGGTGCAAATTTGATGCTACTATTTTGGTCAGTTCTCCTTCCACAATGTAAAGTTTTGAGCAAGCAAGCACTCATTCTTTAAGTTGAAAGGTAAGCTACCTATTTCTAAAAGCATTTGAATAAACAATTTGTAATTTGAGAGAACTATGCATTAAAAGTTACAGGTGTCAAAGTCGATTGTAGAGAAGTATAGTTTTAGACATAGGTGGATTGTTTGGATCATTTCTCAAGATCTAGTGAATCTTTTGAGAGAATTCAACTTGAAGAAGGTGTGAAATCCTTAGATGAAACCTTGTACAAAGTTTCATCAGAAACTTTACACGTTTGATTAGTCAATGAGTGACTTATATGCAACAGACTTTTCTGAGTAGTGACTCTCTTCATAGTTAGTGCAAATTTTGATAGTTTGGCATTGGTCTTCCAAAATTGATCAAGGTTTTGAGTTTTTCTTGATATAGAAGTGTTCTAACATCAAGGATAGCTTGTTCCTTTGGAGATTAGCACTCTCCATCACTCAATTCCCTAGAGAACAACCCTCAACAACTAGGGAAAAGGTATGTGTTAGCAAAATCTTGACTTGTCGTTGCAATTGACTACGCTCCTTTCTCCACTCACTTGCAAGTAAGAAGAATATAAAGGTTAAATTTTTTAATCAATATTGAAGCACACCTAATAATCCTAAGCACACAATTTTCATGATTCAGGTCAGGTTCACCAAATATCCAGGGGTGTAAATGGAGACCAATGGGCAGATCAAAAGTGAATTTGCTATGGCCTCACTGTGTGACTACACACAGGGTATCTTTTAACATACTTTAAGATGTAAGATGTGATTCAGTGTTGTGAGAAGTGATTATTTATGGTCTAATGGCCTAAGCTATAGGATATCTAATATCAATTTATTTAACTATTGAGCATATGATTGTGCAACTTGACACATAGAAAAACCATACTCATAGGTTTGCGAGACTAATGTTTCACTAGTAATGTGATCTCTGATCAATTTGTCCTCTTCTAGATCTATATTAGCTATGTTCACAATCTACTTAGGTTGAATAGTATTATTTACCGGTGGCGGAAACAAATACTCAAAAATAAAAGATGTAGAAATGGTATTCTCACTATTCACAGACTCAATGGTAGACTCATTACTTACAGACATTAGAAACAAATATAGAATAATATAAATTGCCAATTGATCAATAAATAATTCTAAAATTATTTTCTTGTTAATACTAATGAATGGAAACTACTTTAATAACCTTATACAACTCTAAGTATGAATGCTAGGATAAATTTCCAAAATCCTAATACAATCTTAAGTTAAAAAATAGGTAAAGTGGAAGAAGTGGCGTGTCTCCAATCTCCCGATCTTAATTGCTTGTAAATGCTCATCAATGTTCTTCAATGCTCATCAGTGATCTTCAATGCTCTGCAAAAAAAATGATTAGGAAAGATTACTTACAGAACACACATTTTAATACACAGACACACACACACACACATGCACGTCATATCACTCTAGTTAACCTCACTCACATCATGCAAAACAAACACACGGCACAGACATGCATATGCATACTCACTCTTGCTCATACATTACTCACTCTTACTCAAACATTACTTAGATGACATGTGTTGGTTATACTCATGTATGCCAATTATTCTTCAATTAATTATTAATTTTAATAACATTAATTATTAATTAAATTATTTACTACCTATTCCTATATATAGATTCATTATATATTAAATCAAATATTATGTTTAATCATAAGAGCATATTATTTACATAAATTAAATTATATATTAAAATGTTATCTCTTATATTTGACACACATATATGTATCACGCATATGCATATATATATTTATACATTATTAGGGTTAAAACTTATAAACATACACACTCATAGCACACATTTGTAAGGCATGAAATCATGTATTATTATGTATCCATACACTGTAATACATACATAATGATTCTATTAGGGCTAGAACACACATATCTCTAAATAAACATAGACTTTAAGACTTTAAGATACACTCATCCCATATACATACATACATATGACCATTTATATAGTTTCTCACATTCACATATGCATACATAGACTTGCATTGGCACACACCATCACATGCAATCATACATGCATATACATAAGCATATAACCACATATACATTACAATACATTTTTACCATGCATCCAACATCAATGCACATGCATACACATGGGCGCATACTTAATCATACCTATGCACATACATACATCAGCATGGTTAGAATATACTTATTCTTAGGGCTTGTTTCTATTTAATTACATAAGACTTCATAAACATAATGAATTCATATGATGAGATCCCTGATCAGTCCACATCCTCATAGTTTTGTTGCCTACTAGTACTAGATAGAGATTAGTAAAAAACAATCTTATCAAAGGTATTTGACAGAGTTCAAAGATAACCATTTTGGAGACAAAATTTTTAGTTTTCCTGAATGTCAAATTGAAGGATGAAATCGTTCCGACATCTGCCCCCACCAAACTTGCACATCATCCTGATGCGCCAACGAGTAGATCATGGAAAGCAGCATCTTGATGGGCCAACCTGAAATCTGATCATATAGCAGTATCAAATTCTTTCATAAATAATCTTCAAATTTATCAAGTAAAATGTATCAATTTTTCATGCAAAATGCTCATGAAATTTATTTAATTTTAATCTGGTATTTAGAACATATCAAATCATAAAGTTAAGCTATCAACCATTTTGGTCAACAAATCATCAATTTAAGTTCAATTCATAAATTTCGTAAAGATCATCATGAAACAAAACTCTTCTTCGTTGTTTCAAAATCAGGTTTCTTTATATATAAGTACTCACATATAAGCAATCAAACATATCAAAGAAATCAACTAGATCTACTCATAAAAACATCCACCTTGATTGCCCGATTTCTAATTACTACATGTGTTTGCCACAACTAGCTTTTCTTCATTTTTGTCATGTAGGTGTTCTTGAAAATGCTAACCATTCTTCTAATGTCATGGTTACCTCTGCTTTCATAATTTTCTCATCCATATCCTTCCGAATGTCTATTTGTTTCTCTATTTGAGAGATCAATCGGAAAGTAGGCGGTTTCTTTTTTGGTTTTTTTTCCTTACTACCTTCTTCACGTATGGGTTGAGTTTCATTAGATTTATCCTGATTTCTATCTTCATTTGCTGTTTTCTTTTCTAATTTTTCTACTACTTTCTTTACTTTTCCCTTATTCTGAGGTTTCTTACCTTGTTCTTGTCGTTTTGTTTCTTGACTAGGCTCCGTTCTAAGAGGTTCATTGATTGACTCAGTAGTTTCACTCTCTTTTCTAGCCCTAGTTGTTCGTTTAGACTGCCCCTCTTCATCACGCTTCCTTTTCTCATCTACATTAATTTCACGAGCATAAACAAAGAACACATCTATTGGCTCATTCCAATATGTCTTTGCTATGATATCTCAGCTCGTAGCATATAAGTTCTCAACTGTTAATTTTCCCCTACTAGCAGTATCATAAACTTGATTCCAAAAGTCACAATTAGAGTCATCACTTTCAAGCCTACAAGCATATGTATTTTGGCTTGTGGAGGCTTCAAAGAAACTCTTCATACCCCCTTTCCCATAATTTGATGCCAAAGGCCTTTTTCTTACATAGTCACAGATCTTTCAATCAACTTCCGTGACCCAATTCCTATCCTTGGCCTCTTTAAATAAGTTACATGTCCAGTGTGGGTGGTCTACATCATCACACTAGAGACATCTGTGGGCTTGGTTAAATGTTCTCCTAGTTGGCATTTGAATCCTAGGATTTTGCTCTAGCTCTCTTGGTTTCTCCTGATCTCTTAATCTAATCTCTTGCATACTCTTCATGGTTGCCATTTCAGTTGCCAAAGTCTCCATATGTTTGGCAATTGATTCTACTGTTGTTTTTAACATTGTAATTTCTGATTCATCTTTACTAGGGTTTCGAGAAGTGTGATCATTTTCTATCTTTCCTAGCGCATCTCTTTCATTTATTCTTGGGGTTTGCATTTGATTGCGCTCTTGTCTTTGAGCTAACCTATGGACAGCCACTCGAACGTTTTCCCAATTTCCAGTTAATCCACTCACAGTCGCTCCGTCCTCAAGCATTGGTTCTAGCTCACGTCTAAGAGAGGGGTCTAACATGCTTAGAAAACTTCGTAATTTATCCAACTCTAGAGCTGTTCGGTCTGCTTGAGGCATTTGGTTAAATTTCACATCAAACTCAGTTAAACCCTGAGTTATATGTTGATCTAGTTTCGGAGTTCCTACCCATCTCATGAATGTAGCCCTATTATTCTTACTGTAATCTTCATGTGAAAAATCAGTAAGAAGCTGAGTTTTAAAATTCGCCCAAGTCATATTTGGTTGAACTACTCTAAGTTGGATTCTTTCTCTAGTAAAACCATGAGAAATACGTATAAATGTGTCTTTTTTATTGTCTTCATGTAACCCATATTGTTCTGTCAGTTGTTCATAATATTTAAGGTATGCAGTTGCATTTGTCCCATTAAATTCCCCCCTATCCATTTTAATTGAATCTATTATTTTCCAAATATGTTGCTCTTCAAAATGGTTAGCCATATTATATAAATCTAACTTTACTGATAGAAATGAAATATAAGTATGTAGTTCACGTAATAGTAGGTCTATTTCTTGTTCCTGTTGCGACAAAGATACTTTGCAAACAGAAGTAAAGAAAATATACCTGATTAAACTCGATGTAGAGGCTCTTTGTGATTGTGCTCTGTGCAAAGTCTTTACATTAAGGTTGATCAAATTAATCTAATACATCAATTCTAATTATGCATATGCAATTGTTGTTTTCACAAAAGTTGAGGGACAAAGGTGGCATGACAAGGATCCTTCTACTTGTAAAACTCCGTGGAGGCGCTCAGGTCTCAAGGACCAGCCCTCAATAGCTAGCAGATTACAAGATTTAAGAGTCAGCTTCTGCTACCAGGGATGTCGACGCTTTTGCCTCAATCGCCAAATTTCCTATATGCATATGCAGAAAATAAATAAAAATATACCTTTATACCTGAGATGCCACACCGAGCCTTCACGTCGCGTTCACCAAATTTTGGGAAGTTGCGGACACACGGCTGGTGGATGAAGTCAACCGCTAAATCCTTCGGCACACATAGGGTGATTGAGACAATCTCAGGTGAATTAGGTATATTTTTCTTTATGTCTAGGGTAAATGAAATTCTGAATAACTGAAAAATCTAAGAAATATCTAATAGGTAAGCTTAACACTATACTTCTAAGGACCGTATGGTTGAGCTGCCCTATACCTATCAATAGCTTCTTGAGATGAAGGTAAAATCAAGGTTTCCTCAATTATGTGTTCTTTAATAATTTCTTCTTGGTTTTCAATATGTTGTGGTTGCGTACGTCTAATTAGAGGTGGTGGAAATGAATCTTCACTATCTTGAGGATCGGGAGATGCAATGGAAAATAACATTAAAAATCTAGTAAGACAATGATCATAAGTTTCGGAGATTAAAGATTCATGCATAATTTTGTCCTTAACTACTTCTACTTCGACTTCTATAGTTGCATTACTTTTAGATTCAAGTGAATGCTCTGAGGACATCGACAATGAAGAAAAATGGAAATAGTAATTGAATTAACAAGAATAGGTGTTTACAATGCTATAGATAAATATATCCAAATGATGAAATCTATCTAAAAGGATGCTAAATTCTAGTGTTTCCTATACAAATAGTTTAATCAAAGATAATCTTCAATGGTTTGGTATAAGATTGATGGATCTCTAGATTGTTGACTTCTTCACTCTTTCACAATGCTCTTCAGACACTTCTTCTTTTAATGTCTGCAAAACATTAGGAAATATAAGTATACCTCAAAAAATCATTTATTCTTAAATATTCATGCTAACATATTCATACATATGTTACACATGCCTATATATTCATGCTAACATATTCATACATATGTTACACATGCCTATATATTCATGCTAACATACACTTACTTGAATACTAATACACACTCTAATTCATGTTAACACACATGTTCACACTCTCATGCACATGCAAATATGCTAACACACACACTTTCATATGTACATGTTAACATTAGATTCATGCATTTAATAATCATATACACACATATATGCTTAGGTTTCCAATAATATGCATTCATGTTGCTAACTGTTGGGGGATTCTTGGACAAGAAGGAGTTTGAGTGTTTGTAGGAGAAAATGGAAAGACAAGAAGAAAGATATACACTGGAAGCCTCTGTCGGTTGATTATAAGAAGAAAAATACAAGGGTGATGCACAATACAATCCAAGAATACAACCCAATGCTTTTGTGTAGAATCCCACAGAATGCTTAATCACAAAATACCAAATACCCAAGGTCTTGTTGCTGCCAGACTCCTCTGCACCAAACCTCCACCTTCTCCAAGCCTACACTTGTGCACACCTTGCACCAAGCTTCCAATTAGGGGGAGGGATGAACACTTCTGTCGGCACGCGCACACTTCAATAAGACCTTGGAATCCTTGGGGGACTAGCTTAGCATCTCTCTGCACACTTCCTTAGTCACTCTTCATGCACACCTTGCACTTCCCTTCTCTGCGTCGCACACTGTGGGTCTCTTGCACTTCTCTCTCTTGCCTTGCTTAGACTATGCTTACTCTTGCTTACACTTAGAATAGTCCAAGAATAGTCCTTGCCTTGATTTGAGTGTCGATTCACGTACACTCCTAACTGCAAGAGTATCTTGGTGCTCACTTTGATGTCCCAAGATTGTCTTCACAAGTGGCAGCCAACGAATCCCTGTTTTGTCCTGTAGTGACTTTAGGCTAAAAAGGAGAAATACCTCTGCAACCTGCAACCACTTCCTCTAATTCGCCCTTTGTGGACAATACTTGTGCACTACCTGTGCACTTGACACCTACACTTCGAACACTTTGACTTTTACCCCTATTGACTTTGACCTTGACCATGTTGACTTTGACCTTTTGACTTTTATGGGCTCAACAGTTGCCCACCACCTAATGTACTCTCTGTCCTGAAGAGCTACAGCTAAAACTCGGAGGAGATAGGACACCATAATACTTGTGCTGCAAGATCTTTGAAAAAGGACATTGAACAGCTACCAAGTCCACCAGAAACAGGAGAGAACAAGCACCAGAGAAGAACCAAAAGGGGGATTTTTGGCATAGAGAAGTAAAGGAGGGAAATGGGAGGGTAGAAAGGAGGAGGAGGGGAGGGCTGAGGGGTGGAGATGGATAGTGTAGGGAGAGTTAAGGATGTGGCTGGGCAGATGGTTAAAGAGAGGGAATGTGAGTATGAGTATGGGGCCTGGAGGGGGTTAAAATGATCAAACAATAGAGCTACAGAGGGTGCATATGTGAAATTATGAAACATAAGGTAAGACCAAGTGAGAATAGACCATATGGACAATGTGGTGAAATAAAAACATATGATAAATGTGCTCAAAACATGTGGGTTTTTACCAAAAGTTAGACAAAAGGTGGGATTTTGGAAAAATTAATGCAAAAAAATGAATCGAGAGGTTCAAAAATACATGAAAATGATCCCACTTCTGAAAAAAATGGCCAGCCGAGACGCAATCCAGAGCCAAAAGTGTTGAACCATGGAATTGAATATATATATATATATATATTTAAAAATAATAATAATAATAATAATAAATAAAGGATATATATATATATATATATATATATATATATATATATATATATATATATATATATATATATATATATATATATATATATATATATATATATATATATATATATATATATATATCCGAACGCACAATTTGAATGGAGAAAGAAAGAAAAGAAAATAAAGTAAAAGAAAAGTAAAATAAATAGAATATATATATATATAATAAACTAAAATAAACTAAATAAATAAAATAAGAAAATAAAAATAAAATAAAATAAAAAGGGATGCAGAGGGGCGGGGGAATAAAACAAAAGAATTAAAAAATAAAAAGAAGAAGAAAAAGCAAAAAAAAAAAGGTGGCGGGGGCACGCACACGCAGGGGAAATCAAAGAAAAAAGAAAAAAACAAAAAAATAAAAAAGGCAGGGGAAGGGTGGGTCGCACGGGGAGGGGGGGGCCTGTGGGTGGGCGGGGGGGGGGGGGGAGGGGGTTGCGAGTGGGCAGGGGGCCACGATTGGGCGGGGGGGGGGGGGGGTGCGGGTGGGTGGGGGGGGGGAGGGGGGGTTGGACGTGGGTTGGGGGGGGGGGGGGAGGGGGGGCTGCGGGTGGGCGAGGGGGGGGGGCTGCGGGTGGGCAAGGGGGGGGAAGGGGTTTTTTTTTTAATTAATTAATTAATTAATTTATTTTCTCTTTTGGAAAAAAATAATAATAAATAAATAAAGCGCGCTGGGGGGCCTTTTTTTTGTTTTTTTTTGAATTATCAAAAAAATTGAAGAAAAATACTTAAAAAATTGATAAAAAAATCAAAAATTTCTCAAAATGTTTCCTACAGTTCTATGCTAGTTCCCTCACTCAAAACCACAGAGAGCTTCCTTTATTCCTCCACATTTGGCAAGAAAAAGACACTTGAAAATGATAAAAGATACCAAAAAAATCCAAAAATTGCTTGAAAAATTCCTAGAAAAATTCCAAACATTGTACTTATGCCAAGGGCAATGACAGGGTTGATAATTATGCTAAAACACAAAGAACAAGCATGAAAATGAATAAAAACTACTAAAAAATTAAACAAAAATAATATGAGAAGGCTATGTACAACCTGGACAATTTTTGCAAGTTCTAGGTGATCCATAATTCTTCAGTTGGCTTGATGATAGGCCTTGAGCCTTGATCTTGATATGTTGACTCATAGAAATTCCTCCATAATCTCCAATTGTACTGCACTTCATTTGTTTTGTCTTCGTTTTGGGCGTACTGATGATTTGATAAGGCCACCTTAAATCCTTCAGTAAAATATTATCTCCTCCATATTGCATCTTCTGTTTCCAAAGATTTGAAGGTACTCCTTCCACATCATTGTAAAGCCCTGCACTTACTATCATAAAAATTAACATAACAGATGCTATCCATACTAGTATCCATAAAAATGTGGCCATTGACATATGATTTGCAGCTTCGTCACTGCTGCCCTTAAGGACAACGCTTTTCTTCTCTCTGTTATGGCTTTTGACTAAGACTGTGTCCTCTACTTCTTCATCTGCTTCCTCTCCACTTGAGTTTGGAAAAATTCCATAGCAGGAAGATGGGTCTTCTGCATGGAGCCAATTTAACATGTTCTCATCTTCATATAAATTTGCTTCTTCAAATAGATGTGCTTCTGGGTTGACCAACAATTCTTCTTCCATACCAATACCAATTGTCTGCATCATGCTAGTATTTCTCTGATTGTCTGGCCCTTCTTCTAAAATTATCTGCTGCAACTCTTTTCCCTCTTGCTTTACTCACATTGTATCCTTGCCCCAGTCATGCAGCACATTGGCATGTCTTAACCAAGGTCTCCCAATTAATAGGGGAAAACTTCCTTCTACCTGTGGCAGCCTTAAAACAACAAAGTCCAAGTTAAAGATGGTACCTTGTATCTTGACTGGGACTCCAGGGACCACTCCCATAGGCTTAACTATTCTTTGATCTGCTAGTGTTACAGTGAAGTTGGCAGGCCTAGAAGGGTATAGTCCAATCTTTTTCATGGTATATTCAGGCATCACCAAAACCACCATCCACAATAACTCCTTGAAACTCATGACCTTTGATAGATACTGCCAGCCGAGGGCTCTTATAATCTGTGAGGGGTGCTTCCCCTACACTTTTATCTTTATGCATAACAACAACCTTTGCCACAAGACTTGTTGTGGACATTTCATCAATTATCTGCAAGAGTTCTGACTTGAACTTTCCATCCATCTTTATTAAATAAAAAATAATAACCTCCTTTTTCATGGACTTGAGTAGTCTGGAAGCTTCTGATTCCTTAAGAGCCTGGGCTCCCTTTGACTTATCAAACTCCTCATGAGCCCTGTTGAATGCATGTCCAATGGCATCATTGGTACTTATGAAATTTTCTTTTTGCCTTGTGTCTGCAGATGTGGTGGCTTTGTTCTCAGACACACCTTTGTCTTTGTTTAATCCATTAATCATTGATTCTTGACCTATTTCCACTTGAGCCTTCCCCTTGCTTCTTATCTGCAGTGTAAAAGATTCAATTTCTTCTAACTGCACCACCTTGGTAGATGGAGATGGCACATGGACTTGATCTACCCTTTCTTCTTTGCACATAGAAATCATTTGAATGTAGGGCCCAAATGAAGATGCTTGGTTCTTAGGACAACAATTAGACCACTGGCCTTTGGGCAGTTCCTGCACGGAGGGGCATTTTCTGGGATACTTCCGTTCAAGAACTTCTTATGATTCCATTGTTTCTTTGCTTCGAATAGTCGTTCTCTGGCCTCTGGCAGTTCCTGCACGGAGGGGCATTTTCTGGGATACTTCCGTTCAAGAACTTCTTATGATTCCATTGTTTCTTTGCTTCGAATAGTCGTTCTTGAATGTATGGAGTCATGTTAACTTGATTCCCTATTTGTTAGATGGCATGAGAAAGCATTTGCATTACAATCTTCTATGGAGCAGTATATCTATGCATGTTTGGAAAGAAAAAGTGTTGGTGAATGAGCTTGACCTCCTCCTCTATGTCAATACGATTGATATTTGTAAATGTTTGGGTCTTAGCTCCCCGACTTTCCTCTTTCAAAATTGTATTCCCGTCCTTTTCCCATCCGAAAGCTTCTTTAATTAGATCATGGTTGAATTGTATGATGACCCACTCGCCTACTGCATATAGGAATCTTGCTTTAGCTACTAATGGATCATGCAGAGCCGGTTGTAAGGTGTTCATGACTTGTGTGCAAGACTGGAAATCTAGTTTGTAGATTGGGAGCTCAAAGTATTTCTAGATACTAGCTTTCTTCATAATGTCCACAGTCAATGGAAGTTCATGCACTACTTTAAAATCCTGAGACATTACTGGGAACTGATGATTCATGTCCATAATTTTAATTGTCACCAAGAACAGACAATCCTCGGCAGGTTGATCTTCCCAAAACCAGTGACCTTTTTCCAACATCTCCTCTTGAATGGTTGCTTCAGAGTCCTCCAAAGCCATCTGCACTTATAATAAGGATAGCATCAACTTTTTATAGAAGACATGTTGATACTGATGTGTGTCTTAGTGACATGTTGTTCATTTTTTCCCTTCGTTTCCCCTTACTTAAGTAAGTAAGATCTCTTACCACATCTCTTTTCATTTTTATTCCTGAAAGAAAACAAGAATTAGTGTAGCCGAAGCATTTATTTATTTACATAGTAGGTCCATTCCTATGGAAGTAGAATCTATGATCTATTCCCAAGTGGGAAATGTGCACCACTAGTTTTGTTAAAGACATCCTGTGCCAAATGCATGGCCTCGTAATGTGGCCCTGGCATGCATACTTCAGGTGCATTCAGCTCATCATGAGTGCAATCCGAATCTTGTTGAATCCGTTGTTCCTATCTTTGCTGCTTCTTTGGTCTCCATATCCATTTTGTAGTTGAAGTGTGAGACTTCGTCTTCTCTTTGTTTTTTCATGCTCTAGGTTTTTCTGCTTTCCGTGTTGTAGCCTAATTGGTTAGTATCCTGTTCCTCTGGTACCTTTGGTGAATCTTGTTTGGCTTCATGGTCCTGCTTTGTTGGTGTAATATGTCTTCTTGCTTGTCTATCTCTTGACTTGCAATTTGTCTAATCCTTTTCGGAATCCATATGTGCTGCCGCATTTTCTGGGCCTCTACTAATGACATTGGAAGCCATACTCTCAGAAGCCTTTTCGGTCCCGATTGTAATGAAGAGAATTCATTGTCTCTCCTTGTCTTCATAAGATGAGTGACCTGTATCAGTGTAGACTTTTCTATTTCCGTCATTCAGTCCTTGCGAACCCAGTGTAGATTAGCTCTTCCTGGATACAATAATCTGATAGTGGACTTCCATGTGGATGAGCTTCCCTTGTTGTCAGTAACTTTGGGAACGTTGCCCTCGCATTTTCTCTTGGATTCACTGTTCAAAGGGGATGAATCCACCTTATCAACTGATGCATTGGTATTGGTAGTCAATCCTTTCGTAGGCCACTCCTCCGGTGAACTTTTTATTGACTCATTTTCCAATTCCTCTTCTAGGATTTCTTTCTCACGCTTGATGGCATCATGCATGTGTGAGGGTCTTTCTTCTAACAGGCTAAAGATTTCCTTATGCCCTATTTTGGCTGAGATGTTCCCTTGAGCTAGGTGAATGCTGTTGGAAATTGAGTAGGCCCATAACTAATGTCACAGGTCCAAGTTCCATAGGTCGAGGATCTACAACATAGAATCCAGCAATCTTCCGATATTAACAAAACATGAACATACCACACTTAATCATACAAATGATGAGACAAAGATAGAGAGAGATTAGACAACATGTGTAAAGTGTCACGTAAGCCACTGCTTACTCACATTATCATATATACAAATGTTCAAATTACAATGTGGGAGCAAAACTCTCAACCACTCTTATGTGAACAAAAATAGATGGAAGAGTGTATATAGAAATTTAACAAACATATTCAGATGTATGGACAAAAATTTGAATATACATGAGATGTGTGACCTGTAGAAGAGTGTATATGAGTGACAGAAAGAGGAAGGACCAGTCTAAAACTGATAATCAGCAAACCCTCATCTGAACTTAGGCTATGGAAGACCCTAAGTCAGACACGTGTGTGAAACATCACATACTTACAAAATTAGCAAAGAATGCTGATAAGTTTGCTGTCAGAAATCCTCAAACTCATATGAATATACCTTCTCCAACACCTCATCCAAATATGCATAAAGCATACATGTATTGATTCTCTTGTACCTATGCCGAATAGGACTCCTCCTAATATGGATGCCACTGCCTCTATAAACTCCAAAAATACCTGTGTGCATAAAGAGAATATCTACCTGAAATCTTAACATAAGATGCAAATCTTATGTTAAGCTCCATCCAATGTCTTTGAAGTACACCGAAAACTTCATGTAGAAGACAATCTTCAAATACATTATGTAGATGGCTGATCCACAGCACCAAGCTGCTGATGGGTAAGTCCAAGCAAGAGTGTGAGTACACTCTTCTTCTCTAAGAAGTACTCCATAGCCGCTCCTCAACATGCTCCAAGATAGCACCATGGATTCCCCATGTGTGCTAGAGCACTACCTCTATTGAGGTACCAAATTTGGCGTTGCAATTGGGTGTAGGATGTCCTGGAAGTGACCCAAACACTTCTTTATATAGCCTTGAGTGTCTCAAGCAAAAAACTCACTAAAAAGCGCTTTGTTTTAATCTCATCGCTTTTTAAATTGCTTTTTCTTTATTTTTAAGTGAGTTTGCTTTATTTTTAAAGTTGCTTTTAGCTAACTTTAAAAATAACCTTAACCTGATTTTTCACACTTCTGACTACCTGATGAATGATTTGACAACATTTTTATGATCCTTATGCCGAGAGCTATCATATGAGGTCAAAGCCCTAAATCAATGACTGAATGTCATATACCATTGGAAAGCTCTCTTCAAGCTCTACAAGATAGAATCATAAAAATTTTACCCAGCCAAAAATGACTAAGTACCAAAATTAGGGTTCTGCCCTAAATGGATTTTGGACCGATGTGACATTGTTTTCCAACAATCCCCCTTGCAATGTCATATTGGTACAAACTGAACTAGATCTGCAAACTTCATCCATCTGCAAGCTTGTACTCTCGAATTGACCTTCAAATCTTTTCTTCAAAAAGTCTTCTTCAAAACTAAATTTGACTTTCCTTTAAACTTGAACTTGCTGAATATGAACCATAATACCTGAGAAAATATGCAAACTAGATATCCAATAGTGTACCCATCAAGTAATCAATACTTGACAACAAATATAGCATGTACTGAATCTGAACCTGCTATCTCCTGTCTTCATAAACCTGAAAACATACACTAGGATCCACATATTTGCATTTACCGTACGAAAACTTTCTCAATGTACTTCTGTTGTGTCATGTAAATACACTAAACATAATCAAGAATTGAATCGTGGAACCTGTGACTGATAATTCACAACTTAGTGTATTATTAACACTGCTGGTTCATCTCTGACTGTACTTCAAGTCAAGTCAACTCAACTCAGCTGAAATCAACTCATCAGTCTTATCAAAATATCATATCTATGATGTCATCATGTCTTCATCTTTGTTCAATCTGTAAGCCTTTCATACCTCTTTCCTTCAGAACCTAGTATAAACATATATGTGTGCACCTCTCAAACATACCTCTCTGAAAAATCAAATTTCTCTTTAATAGAATTTTGGAACCTTCTCCTAAACAGGAACATCCTAACAGGAACTTTCTCCAGACATTCTTCTTCTTCCTTCTTCTTTCAAATCTGGAACATAAAGAGAACCTGACAAAGGAAATGTAGGAATACCTGATATAGGAATACCTGTAGGTATGACTTTGCATTCTATCACATATGGCTGAAAATAAGTCTTTATGTTTAATCACCCCTCTGGAGGATTTAACACTAGTATCCAGAATTTTGCAAATATATCAGACTTTATGAAATCTGGAACGTCTTCCTTCTTTCAGTAAATCTGATCTTCAGTGATCAATACCTATATCTGAAACAAAATCTCTGAACCCTTTTTATTAGCATTGTGCACATGCCAATAGCTTTCCCTCTCATTCCTCAGCTTCCCAAATTATAGAATAAGGTTAGTTGATCCAATATAACAAAAACCTTTCTGAAAGCATTGAAGATTCATAATCTTCTGCAACATAACAAGTATCTTCTTCTATTTTTCTACAACACAATCTGAAAGAATCTGAATCTTTGACTTACTTCCTCCAATGCTAAGAACTTTCACAAACAAATGATAGACAACTGACTCATAAATACTCAAGATCTTCAAGACCTTCAAGATCATTCAAGATCATATAAGATCTATCAAGATCATACAATATCATCCAAGATCAATGATCTATCCAACAAAATACCTGTATAGAATCTGCTCTCATCAAACCTTCATGACTAAATGTTTGATTTGTTACCTGAATGTCTCCAAGTGTCCATGCTTCTTACATAAAGTTGTAAAACTTTTCTTAAAACAAATCCTTCCCAAGAATCTGCAACTCTTACTTGAAACATAAGTGGACAAACTCTCACCTTGAGAACTCCAAAAGCTGCAAGTTGATACTTCATCTTTTCATATTCTACCCAGGTGAAATGTGATAGTATCTGCTTGATTTTCTTTTGGCTAAGTCCACTTCTCAATCAAGTAATAGGATCTGATGGAACACCTTTTTTTAAGCATGTATCCAAAAATCTAGACAATCATAGAAACTAGATTCTCCATCTGACTGGTACAACAAGAATCTGAATTTTTTGAAGTTTTCTAAAAATATTGAATATGAGGTAACTTTTCCAAACACAAAACCTCAATCCAAGTCTTCAACATCTGCTAAAAAAAACTTCTTTACCTCAATAGTTAGATAAAGAAGAAATATACTTCTCTACAACTTGTCATATACCAAGTAGCTTTGAATTGACACTCCAAGAATTCTTTGAGGGAACATATATGCTGCCTGCTAAAAAGCTTCAATATAAGTCATACACATATGAGTCAAAAACATATATCTGCTGCTTTTCTTTTTCACACAAGATGTTCTCGTAGACTTGTCTTTGGATGTAGAGGATAAAAGTAGGAAAAGTATATGGAAAATATAACAGAAAAGGAAGTCTTAATTTTCTTTTGGAAATGTTGGACTTTCTTCTTCTGCATCTTTCTTCCACCTGATGATGATGTCAACATCTTCAAACTTCTCTTCCATACCTTTTCTTTTCTTCATCTTGAAGTAGCAAGTACTCTTGACTTCTTCAAATGAACTTTTCTCTTCCTCTAGTGCTAAGAGTAAGAGATAAAACAAATATGTATATAAATGGAAGTGAACATAGAATCATGTTTTACCATCTCCTCATATCTTTGAATCAAAACTCTACTTCAAATATTTGATATAATTAAATTCACCAACCTTTTGTCTGAATGATGAATTACCTTTCTAGAGTTACCTCTCTAGACCCAAATGTGAGCAAAAACTTCCAACCAATTTACAACACAAGATTGGTTGAAAACAAAACTGATGCTCTCCATATTTGTCTTCTTAGATGAGCTTTCTTGCCATGAAAGAGATCTCTCAAAACTCTCTAGAAAAGCCTCTAGATACCTGTTTTGATGTAGCCTTTAACTTTCAAATAATGAAAGTGTATAAAAGCACTCCTTGAATCCATCAAATCTCTTCATAACTACTCTTCTAAAGATATGACCTGCAAATGATAATCTAATAGTAGAAACTAATACTTGTGATTTGATGTTGATCTGGTTCCTTCATCTTCTCCAAACCATTGTTTTTCCTTGAATTTGAAGTAGCCTTTTCTTCATCAAGTCTTGGTCTTCAAGTAATACTTCTGTAAAGTATTTGCATAATCTTCCAAAAGTCTTCGACTGCTAACAGATCATCAACTTCATACTTCACACTGATAAATAAACATGTAACAAAATTGCCTAATTCTCAAATCTCTACTCATCTAGATTAAGTGTGTCAAATGTTAGAAGATGCTCTTAAATCATATGTTGTAAACCTAGAAGTCTAGGAACCTGTGAACCTTAAGCTCTGATACCAAATGTTGGAAATTGAGTAGGCCCATAACTAATATCACAGGTTCAAGTTCCATAGGTCGAGGATCTACAACATAGAATCGAACAATCTTCCGATATTAACAAAACATGAACATACCACACTTAATCATACAAATGATGAGACAAAGATAGAGAGAGATTAGACAATATGTGTAAATTGTTACGTAAGCCACTGCTTACTCACACTATCATATTTAGAAATGTTCAAATTACAATGTGGGAGCAAAACTCTCAACCACTCTTATGTGAACGAAAATAGATGGAAGAGTGTATATACAAATGTAACAAACATATTCAGATGTATGGACAAAAATCTGAATATACATGAGATGTATGACCTGTAGAAGAGTGTATATGAGTGACAGAAAGAGGAAGGACCAGTCTAAAAATGATAAACAGCAAACCCTCATCTGAACTTAGGCTATGGAAGACCCTAAGTTAGACACATGTGTGAAACATAACATACTTACAAAATTAGCAAAGAATGCTAACTTTTTTGCTGTCAGAAATCCTCAAACTCATATGAATATACCTTCTCCAACACCTCATCCAAATATGCATAAAGCATACATGTATTGATTCCCTTGTACCTATGCCGAATAGGACTCCTCCTGGATGTCACTGCCTCCATAAACTCCAAGTAGTACCTGTGTGCATAAAGAGAATATGTACCTGAATTCTTAACATAAGATGCAAATCTTATGTTAAGCTCCATCCAATGTCTTTGAAGTACACCGAAAACTTCATGTAGAAGACAATCTTCAAATACATTATGTAGATGGCTGATCCACAGCACCAAGCTGCTGATGGGTAAGTCATTTCCATAAGCAAGAGTGTGAGTACACTCTTCTTCTCCAAGAAGTACTCCATAGCCACTCCTGAACATGCTCCAAGATAGCACCATGGCTTTCCCATGTGTGCTAGAGCACTACCTCTATTGAGGTACCAAAGCTGGCGTTGCAATTGGGTGTAAGATGTCCGAGAAGTGACCCAAAAACTTCTTTATATAGCCTTGAATGTCTCAAGCAAAAAACTCACTAAAAAGTGCTTTATTTTAATCTCATCGCTTTTTAAATTACTTTTTATGCTTAAATAAAAACTTAGCTGTGGTATGAGCATCATTTTTTCTAGTTGCTTTTGCCTCTACCCATTTAGTCAGGTAATCAGTTTCTACTATGATGTGTTGAGCGTGTGATCCTTTGGCTGGTGGATTAATGGGTTCTACAAAATCAGCTCTTTGGCATGTCTCACAACTTCGTACGTAGGTGTCTGCATCCATATGTAGAGCTGGCCACCACAAGCGTGCAAAGAGGATCATTTTTACAATTCTTTTGGCTAAGAAATGTCCTCCTTCCATGTCGGTGTGTGCCATTTCTAATATGGGTAAGTACTCTCCTTCATGCACACATAGTCATAGTTAATTATCCTTCCCTCTCTTGAACAATTGTCTCCCCATGATAACATAGTCCTTGCTCATTTCTTCTAGGGATCTTTTCCTTGCTAAACTGATTTCGTAATCATGCTCTCGTGTTTTTAGGAATTTCACTAATGTCTTAATCTAGTTGGGTGCTATCGTAGAGAAAGGTAAAGATGTATGATCATCTAGAGTGGTTTCTTGACATTCCATGCAACTACTGACATACTCATGAACATTTTTAGGCATATCAGGCCAATAGACTCCTAACCGTTTCAATTCTCTTAGAGTTCCATGAATTCCCTTGTGCATTCTCCATTTGTTTATGTGTGCTTGTTCCATCAAGTTCTTCTGTTCATCTTCTTCCACACATCTAGACAACACACCGTTGGATTCTTTATGATACACACTTCCGGCTACAATGTGTAAGTTACGTGATTGTAGAATTTCCTTTTTACTTTCCCTGTTAATTGAATGTTGTGGTCCATAAGTGAGTATTGGAATTAATTTTTCTGCCCACTTAGGACATACTTCCAAATTGAACAGGTAGGTGTCCGACAACTCGTCGGATACTCCGCTAGGTGGTTCTCCATGTGTTAATCTAGAGAGATGATCTGCCCTCACGTGGGTATTTCCTTTCTTTACAATTACTTCAAAATCGAACTCCATTAACAACAGAAACCATCTCAATAGTCTTCCCGTTGTGGAGGTGATCGCAATCCGGGTGGATCGGGTCCGGTCGTGGCACACACAAGGTGTATGAAGCTAATGAATGTTGGAAGGTTTAAGGACATTAAAGTGAAATTAATTTTGAGTATGGAGAAGAGAGAGATGTTGAAATGTTTATGGGAATGGGAATGTAGGAGTGCAAGTTAGATTTATGAACATGAATGATAAGAATGAAAGAGAACCATACACACGAATCAAATTTGGAAGGAAGAATGGTCCATTGAAGGAGCTTCTTAAACACTTCCTAATTATAATCCATATGCATAGTCTTCTTTGGATGATATGTATGCATGACGTGAATAGATGGAATCCTTACACATAAATCAGTTTCGAAAGGAAGAATGGTCCAATATTGGAGCTTCTTATACACTTTCAGAAACTAATAAATATGTATGGATATGTATGGATTATATGCATGCAAGTGAATCATGATGGTAGAGTTTACTCACAAGCTCAATGAGACATCCTCACTGGTTCAACGCAATCATGCGGAGCCTTCTCACACATAGAAGAAAATAGAAGACATTTAAAAATACTTAAGAGACTGAGAGACATGCGAGAAGAGATAAGTGACAGGTGACATGAATTAAAAGAATTTGAATTAAGTTAAATGTAAAATATCGTCGTGGTACGTCATGCTAAGCAGTCTACTGATCAAAGGTGGTTCCGACCCTCAAACCATGACAGTTCAACCGAATGTCACACGTAAGAAGGTGAGTTCCACTCCAGTGACCCTATGTCTGTGTAGGCTCGTAACATCTAACTAAAGAAGTCTAAGACTCATTAAAATCAGCTCTAACTCACTCACACGCTCCACCGAGGGTGAGTCAAGATAGAGATGCTGGTTTCAAGAGCCTATCCTAGATTGGAGTTCTAACTTAAATTTGAAACTAGGTTCTATACTCATACTAGCTCACCTTGGATCCTCACTCGCTCAACCGAGGGTGATCGTCTCAAGGAAACCGTAAGCTAGCATGAGCCCTATGGATGCCTAACAATGATGCTCTAGGAGTTTGGAGGGGGGTTTATATAGTTTTTTGAATGAATTTGGGCCCTTGGATCTAGAGAAATCAACTCTCAACTCTAGGATCACTACTTTCGATTACAACCATTTGATTAATCAAATCAATGGCTTGGAATTGTTCTTTCTATCAAATCTAGTGTAAAGGAGTGAAATTTAGGCGCCCTCATTCTCCACCATTGGATCTGGGGATGATCTGGACCATCGGATCAGTGCTGACATCAATTCGGATAAGATAAGCCACTATTTTTGGAGAAACTTTGCATTATTGATCTTTAACTGTCAAAAAAGTCTTCTTTGATGAAAAAATTCATGGATCCTCCTTCCTTTATGCTTAAGTGCATCTCCACCCTTGAATATGAGCTCATCTTGATCGTACAACATGGCTCAATCAGCTTTCGCCATGTGGTGGCCCTTCAACCCTTCAATTTGCTTAAACTAGAAAACTGCGGTGATCCTGAAAACTGGACTTTGTACTCTTTGACCCTCCAAATAGGATTTGATGAAGATGAAACTTTGTAGGACTATGTTTCCAAAGATCTCCTTCAAGAATATGCAGAAAAAACTCCCATCTGAATCTCCCTTGTACAAGTTTGACTACATTTGGAAGCTTGCAAGGTGGCATTAATGTATCTAGGAAGCTCTGATAGCCTTGAAAATTTGTACAAAAATGTAGCCACATATGATCTTCATACATGCCAAACCATATGGCTAACATAAATTTCTATACAAGAATTTGTAGGGTCAAACTAGAAAAATTATATTTTTATAAAATGAACATAGCATATCAATGTGCTACAAAATCCATTTTCTGCTAAAATTTGGGCTATAGACTGCCTTTGACAATCTTTACAAGTATATGAATTTTCATCTAATTTGGTGACAATGAAATTTTTGCCCTAATTTTCCCAACTTTGACTAGCTTTGACCAGCTTTGACCAGCTTTGACCGCTACCATGGACTTTCTTGATTTCTTTGAAACTTTGTATGTGACCTTCCTTTGACATCCTTGATGCATCCTGGACTTCTCGAGGAATTCTGGCTACCTTCACCAAATATGTTTTTTGTAGGCCTTCACAAGTGAGAGAGGAGAGAAAATCTCGACGACATTCGCCCCCACTAAACCTGCGATTCCTCCGGAAGCGCCACTCTAGCATCTGTGAAAAACAAAATGTTCGAGGCATCAAATTCTTTTATAGGCAACATAAGAAACATGGAAGGAAAATTGATTATATGCATGAATAAGTAGGTAACGTGACATGAAGCAAAATTTGCATGAAAGAAAGAATTGAAACAGGCAACATGAATATGCATGAACAGATAGGCAACATATATGCAAATGAAAAAAGCAACATTGGCAACAAGAAAGAAAAAAGACAAGCATCAATATGAAGTGGAAGTGGATGTATTGAGTCGTTTTAAGCATCAGTTCCTCTCATCTTGAAGAAAATTTTGTACCTTTTTCATAAAGCAATCTACCTTAAATATGATTATAAACAAAGATTTAGGATTTCAAGAGACATCTTTCATCTTTAGCTTATTTTAGATCAACTCCTTTCCTACATAAATATGAATATGCTCTTTCTCTAATAACATGCAAGGAAATCTAACTAAACTCCACTAATGCATAAATCTGCCTATATAGCCCGTGATTTATTCTACTATGCCTCTTTATCCTCCTTTGGCTTGCTCTTTTTTTTTTTTTGATGATGATGATGATTCGGCAACTTTATGGTTACGATCACTTTTTTGGGGTGGAAGAAAGTGTAAACTTCTTGGTAACATGTAGCAACTTTTTTTTTTTTTTTTTGATGACGGGGAAAAATTAAACCCCGATACAAGGTACAACCATTTTTGATGACGGAGAACAATCGTTTAAACTCCGATACAAGTGCTGTGAGATGGACTAAGGATGTAGAAACATGCAGTAGCAGGAGCTAGGATTTCAACAATTATGCTTTCGATACAGGATACATATGCATGTTTATATATGAAAGTCTTGTCACCAAAATAAACCTCCAAATCTACATGCCCTATCTTTCCACAATCCTAGATTATAAACAATTTCTTGGTAGATAAGTTACTACTTAAGATAAAATTTTACACAAGTAGAGAAATCATCATTTGCTTTTTTTGACTCAAGTGATGTGGATATGCAATGTGATGCAAAGACTGAAAAAAACATGCATGAAACAAACATGGAAAAAAAATAGAATGAACTTGAAAAAAAACAAAGCAACATGAACTTGAAAAATTAATGATATTTTTATACTTTTTTTAATTCCTTTTTTTATTATTTATTTTTTATTTTTTATTTTTAACATGGATACTCCTGTTTATGAATCGGCCTCATTGTTTTCATCTTCTTCAATGTCCTCATCCAAAATGTACTCGTCATTATCACGTTTCTTGAATAGCTTTATCCTTTTACCTGCAATCAAAGTTTTTAGTGCAACACCATTTAATTCACAAAGAGCATACGTACCATTGTTGTTGACTTTTGATACTATGTATGGCCCAAACCACCGTTGAGTGAGCTTTTTGCGTGCATCATATTGAGAGTCAAATGTACTATCATAAATGAGCACCCAATCTCCTACTTCAATTGGATTAGGACGCAGTCGATGAGTTTTATCAAAATAATGCTTATTCTTCATTCTAGATTCTCTTAATTTTTCAACAGCATCATCAAGTCTTACTTTACCTTGTTCTAACTGTTTAATGCGCAAACTCAAAAAGTCATCAGTAGACATGTTTTCAGACCAAGGCAAATTTGACCATGCAAAAATATGAGATTGAATTGGAAACAATGGTTTTTGACAGTACATAAGTTCAGCAGGCATATACCCAGTAGTACGTGTGCATGTCATTCTATCTGCCCAAAGTGCAAAAGGTAAGAATCTAGGCCATTGTTTGATGTCATCGTTACATGCTTTAGATATGGCTTTCACAATAGGTGGATGCCCTCTCTCTATTTTACCATTGGCCTCTGGGTTATATGCAGTAGTGAGAGACAAACGAATACCGTGACGCTCAAAGAACTCTTTAGCTTCTCTCGCATTTAACTCTCCACGATCGGCAACTACTTTCTCTATGTACCCAAAGCGACTTATGACATCTTCAAGCAAGAATTTGCAAACATTGTAAGTGGTCTTAGATCGTAGTGCACGTCCCTCTACATGATTAGTTAAGTCTTCTCTTGCAAGTACAATGTAACGCATTTTGTCGATACCTTTAGGCATAGTTACAAGATCTACTACCCACTTGTAGTGAATACAAGGTGGATAAGTAGGATGCAACGGATCTCTATGTTTGACTGATGAATGAAGTTGACAAGTAGAACATGTAGAAACATAGCTACTAATGTCAACATACATCCTAGGCCAATAATAGGTACTTCTAATTTTTTCATATGTTCCAAAAACTCCTTTATGACCGGCCCATAATGTCTCATGCATTTCCTTCATTACTTGCAATTGAAGACCTCGTTTTCCTAGGACTCGTTGTGGATTCTTAACCTTACCCTTAGCATGTCTCCAAAGATAACCATTACATAGGAGAAAGTTATAAGCTCGTTTCCTAATGTTACGGAATCTATTCGTAGTCCAACTAGGTAATGGTTGTAGTGTACTGAGATACTTTCCTATGTCTCTCCATTCATTTTCGTACTCAGACTCATGAAATTGCTCATACTCATATATATGTGGAACATAGTCAATTAAGTTCACATTCTTTATTAGATCACTTTCAAGATCATCATCAAATCTAGCTCTCGATAACATATCAGCAACTGAGTTTGACTTACCTGAAATATGAACTAACTCAGGATTTATGAACTTAATATATGAAATCCATCTAAGCATGGCTATATCAGGAGATGAACAATTGGCTATCATTCCAATGAGAGGCAAACAATCAGTCTCAACTTTGACATTTGCACCAATGAAATATTCTTTGTCTGTTTTCAAAGCTGTTACCATACCCCATAGTTCTCGTTTGATATGTGGATATTTTCGTTGTGTTTCATGTAGAATTTTGGCACCAAACCTAATTGCATATCTATTCCCTTCACTATCATCTTGACTTATGACCCAACCTATACCAATAGGACTAGTATCAACAGTCAATATAATAGGTTTGTTAGCAGAATAGTCTACACGCTTAAGGACGGGAGCTTCAAGCAATAATTTCTTCAACTTACGCATAGCTTGAGTGTGTTTATCAGTCCAAATAAATTTTCGTTTCTTCCTCAACAAGTCATAGAGACAATCAGCAACATGAGCAAAGTGTGGGATCCAAATAACATAAAAGATGCAAGCACCAAGAAATCTACGTACCTCACTCACGTTGTTACATGTTTAAGAAATCTTGCTAATGGCATCAACTTTTTGTGGGTATGGCTTTCGACCATAATGGCCACATAAATGTCCACCAATAAGAACCTCGTTGACACCAAAAACAGATTTTTCTATGAAAAGTGTGAGACCTACCTCTTCAAATCGTTGAAATATTCTTTCACAATCAGAGATATGGTCAAGAACAAATTTACGACATCCAGATGAATCTAAAGTAATGTCCTTTACACGTTCCTCACTCGCTTTAATTGGAATATCATCAATGAATGGCATAGTTATATGAGGGATAAAGTCATGTAAGACCATATTCATAGCACTCATCATATGAGCCACAGAATTAGTCGCTCCTTGAGGTAAAGTACACATTTGCACTAAGCCTAAAGGAGTTTTCATTGTGGTTATGTCACGACTATCAATTGCTAATTGGAATTGGTCATATCCAGAATATAGATCACCCATTGAATAGATAGAATGTCCTGAAAATGATTCAGCAAACTCATCTACAATGGGTCCTGTTCCTACATTCCTTATGGTGACTTTATTGACGGGCTGGAGATCTTGAATAAAACGTAGTTTCCCATTCTTTTTAGGCACAGTGAACCATCTGTTTGAGTAAGGTGCAAAAGATGGCTCTAAAATTCTCATGTTTATCTTCTCCTTAAGTAGTTTCATTAGCTCAGGTAAGTGAGCCTTTGGAACAGGTATAGGACGAAGATTCCATGAAATATGTGGAATAGTAAAGATTATCATGGGTGCAACTAGCTTAGGATCTACACAACCAATCTCATGAGGATACATAGTAAAGGCTTTTCCATGGCTATGTATGACTCTCTCAAATTTATCTCTCTCTGCTGGCAAAAGAAAGTCATCATCTCTACCAATTTTCACATGTTTGATTGTCTCATCCGTGAATTTATGTCCTATGTTTTTCTTATCCCGAAGAATTGGATCATTTTTCACATCAATAATTTTTTCATTACTTCCTTGAGGTAATGGTTGAGCTATGGGTTTGATTTTTTTGTCTACAGTTTTGTACTTTGTTTCAACTAAGGCATCATGTGTTTGGTTAAATTTTGAGCACTTGTCAACATTGAGAGCATACTCTTGGATTATAGCATACTCATCAAGGGAAGAAAGAAGAATAATATGGGAATTATAATTTTGTTGAAGACATAACTCTAACTCCTCAAGAGTAGAGAAACAATGAGATGTTTCAATCACATGCTCAATGTTCTCATCATGTTCCATGATTTTGTTGTTTTTATAATTTTTTTGGGTTTTTTGGATAAAAGACTTGGACAATTGACTCTTATGAAGAAAATCTAATCTAAAATGTGGAAAACAAAGTGACAAACTATTGTACATGTTGGTTGGATGCAAGATGTCAAACCAATATCCACTGTTGTCCCGCTCAACAATGGATTCTATCCGAAATTTTGATCATATGTAGCTCCAAACATGAATCGAGGTGCACAATCACTACAAGCATGCTCATGACCCTGAGTAACAATAGGTTTCTTTCTAATTGACAATCGATTTCTAGGATGATTCACTCCTACCGCTCATGATTTTCATGGTCAGGTTGAATAGGTCCTAAGAAATTTTTATTAACATTTACTTCATCATCATCAAAGTCCTCTTCATCAGATTCATCAAAGGTTAAGGCTTCATTCATAGCTTGATCTTGATCTAGAGAATCTTGCATCTCAGTATCTAGATTAAGTGGAAACCTCTTCCTTTTAATTAGGCCGATAAAGTTATCTTTAAAAACAGGCTTTGCAATAGAGAAAACTTGTTCTAAAGACATAGTCACTTGACTCTTAAGCAAAATGTCATCTAAAATCTCCATAGGATCTATTTTTCTCTCAATTTCTGAAATCAAGATGGCTTTAGGTTTTCTCTTTGGTTTCTTTTGTTTTTGCTCAGGATTTTGTTTTTGTTCATGTTCTCGTGTTTGGTCTTCTGTTTGTTTTGATTGTTCTTGTTTATCTAAAGGCTTTGGTTCTGTTTTTCTTTGCTTTGTCTTCTTCCCTTTTTGTTTCTCCTCTTGTTTTTTTTCATTGGGTTCCGATTCTTGTTTTTTATCTTTGGATTGTGATGTTTCTCCTTGCTCTATGATTGTTTCTATTCCCTCTGAGGTTTGTTTTCGAGTCACTCTTCTTTCACTAGGCTCAACTTCATCTCTTTTTCGTTTTTCTTCTACATTGGATATGTGAGAAATAAGAGATTGATCTTCTATCGGTGACTCCCAAGCCGTTATTCTCCTAATCTCATCCCGTGCTCTTACTAAAGGCTCTATGGAAAAATCACCTTCCTTTGTGGGTTTACTTGATTCTACTTGTTGTTCATCAAGAGCTTCTAGTTTCACTCCTCTAGTTCCTACGTACATTATGGTTATATTTTCATAATGTTTTTTCATTCCTCCCTTACCATAATTTCCTTGCAAAGGTAGCCTAGATCGATAGTCACAAATTTTCTTGTCTATGTCTATTACTAGTCGTTGCTCCTTAGCAGCCTTCAATAATTCACAATCTCTCAAAAAGTGCTCTAACGAATCACACCAAGGACACCTACGAGGGCCACGCACAAAACCATTTTGATTTTGAGGATTTTGATTAACTTGTGGTGGGAAATTTTGAAATTGAGGATTTTGTTGATAAGGTATTGCTTGAACAGGATAATTAGGATTTTGAAAATGCAATTGATGTATTTGAGGAGCTTGGGGAGCAACATGTGGTACTTGAGGTGCAAGAGGAGCTTCCATATTATACGGTTGATGATTTTGAAAATTTTGATTTTGAGGATTTTGAAAAGCTATTTGAGAAGCTTGAGGATACAGGTTTTGATACATTTGAGGATTTTGCACATGAGGATGAGGATTTTGCATTGAAGGATTATGCATTGGAGGAACTTGATATGCTTGAGTAGGAGCTACTTGTGGATTTTGATTGGTAGCTATAACATGTTGATTAGGCTCTTGAAAAGTCATTGGGTTCATTTGATTTTGGAAAGTTTTGGTGTAATTAGATTGTAAAGCATCTATAGTCTTGGCCAAATTGGATTGTGTAGCAATAAGACTTTCCATTTGCTTAGTGAGAATTTCCACTTGAGATTGTTCAACTACACTTTTATTTGGCTCTACTTTAAAACCTTGAGTAGGCTCCATCATTTGAGGAATATGAGTAGAGTCAAAAAGCATAGCATGGGATTGTTCTCTAACTTGATCCTTAGTTTGTGGAAGGCTAGCTTGAGGAAGACTAGTTTGCTCATAAAGCATGGATTGCCTTTGATGTCTATGGGCTACAACCTCTACTACTTTACACACTTTTTGCCAATTGTCAGTAAGACCATAGCGCTTATCTGGCTCTTCTAATCGCCGTTCAACTTCCCTACGAGTTTCAGGATGAAGAAGCTTAAGAAAATTGATCACAAGATCAGGTTCCAAAGTTATCTTATCCTCATCAGGAAGTTGCTCATAGCGTCTAATATACTCATTTTGTAAGTGAGTAATAGAGCTACTAGGCTTTGGGGAATTGACCCATCGTAAGAATCCATCCCGATTATGTTGGCTATAATCTTCAAGATAGAATTCTTTGAGCATCTCCTTTCTAAAATCACTCCAAGGAAGACTATCATATTGAGTGACACGGTTTATGATAGAGTTATCAACAATTCGTTCAAAGAATGATATCAAAAGATCTTCGAGAAGACCAAAAATCATAGCTTGCTCTTCAAACAAATCTAAGTAGCTTGTGATGTTGATGCCATTGAATTTTCCCTTCTCTCTCAACATAGAAGAGACTATTCTTTGGCCTTGTTTCTCAACAATAAGGGATTTGAATCCTTCCTCCATCTTATGTGAATAAGCAAGTGATGCACGATGCTCTAGATCTCTCACAAATGCGTTTACTTCACGACGAAGATGTGCACGATACTGTGAGAAATCCAGTGCAACACTCAAGACTGATGATGATGATATGATGAGGATGAAAAATATGAAACAAAGGATATGTATCACAACCTCCCAACAAGATCAGAAGCAAATGCCACGAAGCGTTTCACATCGGGTTCAAATGTGGAGGTGATCGCAATCCGGGTGGATCGGGTCCGGTCGTGGCACACACAGGGTGTATGAAGCTAATGAATGTTGGAAGGTTTAAGGACATGAAAGTGAAATTAATTTTGAGTATGGAGAAGAGAGAGATGTTGAAATGTTTATGGGAATGGGAATGTAGGAGTGCAAGTTAGATTTATGAACATGAATGATAAGAATGAAAGAGAACCATACACACGAATCAAATTTGGAAGGAAGAATGGTCCATTGAAGGAGCTTCTTAAACACTTCCTAATTCTAATCCATATGCATAGTCTTCTTTGGATGATATGTATGCATGAGGTGAATAGATGGAATCCTTACACATAAATCAGTTTCAAAAGTAAGAATGGTCCAATATTGGAGCTTCTTATACACTTTCAGAAACTAATAAATATGTATGGATATGTATGGATTATATGCATGCAAGTGAATCATGATGGTAGAGTTTACTCACAAGCTCAATGAGACATCCTCACTGGTTCAACGCAATCGTGCGGAGCCTTCTCACACATAGAAGAAAATAGAAGACATTTAAAAATACTTAAGAGACTGAGAGACATGCGAGAAGAGATAAGTGACAAGTGACATGAATTAAAAGAATTTGAATTAAGTTAAATGTAAAATATCGTCGTGGTACGTCATGCTAAGCAGTCTACTGATCAAAGGTGGTTCCGACCCTCAAACCATGACAGTTCAATCGAATGTCACACGTAAGAAGGTGAGTTCCACTCCAGTGACCCTATGTCTGTCTAGGCTCGTAACGTCTAACTAAAGAAGTCTAAGACTCATTAAAATCAGCTCTAACTCACTCACACGCTCCACCGAGGGTGAGTCAAGATAGAGATGCTGGTTTCAAGAGCCTATCCTAGATTGGAGTTCTAACTTAAATTTGAAACTAGGTTCTATACTCATACTAGCTCACCTTGGATCCTCACTCGCTCAACCGAGGGTGATCGTCTCAAGGAAACCGTAAGCTAGCATGAGCCCTATGGATGCCTAACAATGATGCTCTAGGAGTTTGGAGGGGAGTTTATATAGTTTTTTGAATGAATTTAGGCCCTTGGATCTAGAGAAATCAACTCTCAACTCTAGGATCACTACTTTCGATTACAACCATTTGATTAATCAAATCAATGACTTGGAATTGTTCTTTCTATCAAATCTAGTGTAAAGGAGTGAAATTTAGGCGCCCTCATTCTCCACCATTGGATCTAGGGATGATCTGGACCATCGGATCAGTGCTGACATCAATTCGGATAAGATAAGCCACTATTTTTGGAGAAACTTTGCATTATTGATCTTTAACTGTCAAAAAAATCTTCTTTGATGAAAAAATTTGTGGATCCTCCTTCCTTTATGCTTAAGTGCATCTCCACCCTTGAATATGAGCTCATCTTGATCGTACAACATGGCTCAATCAGCTTTCGCCATGTGGTGGCCCTTCAACCCTTCAATTTGCTTAAACTAGAAAACTGCGGTGATCCTGAAAATTGGACTTTGTACTCTTTGACCCTCCAAATAGGATTTGATGAAGATGAAACTTTGTAGGACTATGTTTCCAAAGATCTCCTTCAGGAATATGCAGAAAAAACTCCCATCTGAATCTCCCTTGTACAAGTTTGACTACATTTGGAAGCTTGCAAGGTGGCATTAATGTATCTAGGAAGCTCTGATAGCCTTGAAAATTTGTACAAAAATGTAGCCACATATGATCTTCATACATGCCAAACCATATGGCTAACATAAATTTCTATACAAGAATTTGTAGGGTCAAACTAGAAAAATTACATTTTTATAAAATGAACATAGCATATCAATGTGCTACAAAATCCATTTTCTGCTGAAATTTGGGCTATAGACTGCCTTTGACAATCTTTACAAGTATATGAATTTTCATCTAATTTGGTGACAATGAAATTTTTGCCCTAATTTCCCAACTTTGACTAGCTTTGACCAGCTTTGACTAGCTTTGACCGCTACCATGGACTTTCTTGATTTCTTTGAAACTTTGTATGTGACCTTCCTTTGAAATCCTTGATGCATCCTAGACTTTTCGGGGAATTCTGGCTACCTTCACCAAATATGTTTTTTGTAGGCCTTCACAAGTGAGAGGAGAGAAAATCTCGACGACACCGTGTTACAAGCCTTATTGACTAAGTACAATAAGGCTTGATGATCCATGAAGAACTTGAACTTGTTGGCTAACAGGTAGTATTTGAATTTCTTTACAGCGTACACCATCCCTAAACCTTCTCTTTTCGTAGTTGTATAGTTTCTTTTGGCTTGATTCAATTGTGTGCTTGCATAGGCAATAGGATGGTCTAGTTTTCCTCCATCTGCTGGTTGAGCTAAAATGCATCCTATTGCATGATTGGAAGCGTCCACATGAATATGAATGGGCTTGTTCCAGTTGGGTGTTTTCAGAATAGGTGCCATGCTAAGTCATTTTTTTAGCTCATTAAAGGCCTTCTGGCATTCATCCATCCATGTGAATTGAGTAAAAAGTCCATACAATGGCTTGGCAATTATAGCGTACATGTGGATAAATCGGTGTTAGTATCCATAGTGACCCATAAATGCTTGCACTTCTTTTGCATTTTTTGGTCTTGGAAGTTCTAGAATCACTTTGACCTTGTCTTCATCAGTAGATATTCCATTCCTAGATATGATGTGCCTTAGGATTTTTCCTTGTCTTACCATAAAAATGCACCTCTCAGGATTCAGGCAGACTCTATATTGTCGACATTTTTCAAATATTCTTTGCAACTGCGGAATATGTTCCTGTCTCTGATCTGAGTATGTACATAAGTCATCTACGTATACTTCCATACTCTTTCTTAGGAATTCTTTGAAAACGTGACACATCAATCTTTGGAAAGTAGCAGGGGCATTCGTGAGTCCAAAAGGCATCACCCTGAAAGCATAGACTCCCCATTTTGTTGCGAATGTGGTCTTGTGTTGGTCCTCAATAGCAATAGCTACTTGATTGTATCCAGAGAATCCATCCAAGAAGCGATAGACTTCCTTACCTGCAACTCTTTCCAATAGGTGATCAATGATAGGTAATGGGTAGCTATCACAGATCGTGGATGCGTTGAATTTCTTTAGATTAATGCACACTCTCAGTTTTCCATTCTTTTTGGGCACAACTACTAATGGTGACACCCATTCGGTATGTTCTATCTCATAAATAAACCCTACTGTTAATAGTTTGTCTATTTCTTCCTTAATTTTTGCTGCATAGACATTGTGAGCATATTGTGTACACATGCACATCTCTCTCTACACACATTTCTCTCTTTCTCTAGATCTCAAATTTTGGTAAGTATCACACATACTCTAGCACATGCACATCTCTCTCTACACACATTTCTCTCTTTCTCTGTATTTTATCGGTTCTAATTTCTCCTCTCCTTAGTTCCGCAATAGCTTTCTGGCATCGGTTCTTTGGAATTTGACAAAGGACAACGTTAAGTGGGCTTTGATGACAATGATCCAAAGAATTACATCGATGTAAGTGATTGTTTTGTTTTCTATTGACATAGAGTGAGTGAGTGAAAGTGAGATGAGAGAGAGAGAGAGAGAGAGAGAGAGAGAAAGAGAGAGATCTAGAGAAACATAAAGAGCAAGACAGAGGGATGAGAGAGAGAGAAGAGATATACACACACACATACTCATGTACATGCACACATACCTACATTCACATATATACACACATGCATATGCATTCATACATACACACACATATGCATATATACATTCACATGCATACGTACACACACATTCATACACATATACATACACATAGATATGTATATATTATATACACTCTCATATGCATACATATAGACACATATGTGTATACACACATACATACACATATGCATACACATACCCACATATATATTACATGCATGCATACACACACACAGATATACATACACACATGCATATGCATACATACATACACACACATATGCATACACATACTCACATACATATTACATACACACATGCATATTCATGCATATGCATGAATGCATGCATTCATATATACATATGCATACACACTCACATACATATATACACACACTCACATATATACATACACACTCACATACATATTACATACACACATGCATATAGATACACACACACACATGCATACACACATGCATATGCATACATACATACACACACATATGCATACACACATATACATACATACATGTATGCACACATGTATAATTACACACATGCATATGCATACATACATAAACACACATATGCATACACATACTCACATACATATTTTAGACACACATGCATATTCATGCATATGCATGCATGCATGCATTCATATATGCATATACATACACAATTGCATATATATACACACACACATTCACATATATACATACACACTCACATACATATTACATACACACATGCTTATACATACACACACATATGAATACACACACACCTATGCATACACACATGGATATGCATACATACATACACAAATATACATACATACATGTACACACACACACACTTATACATGCACACGTGCATATGCATACATACATACACACATATGCATACACATACTCACATACATATTACATACACACACGTATGCATACACACACACATACATACATACATACATACATGCATACACACACATATACATACACACATGCATATGCATAAAAACATACACACACATATGCATACACATACTCACATACATATTACATACACACATGCATATTCATGCATGCATGCATGCATTCATATATACATATACATACACACTCACATATATATACACACACACATTCACATATATAAATATAGACTCACATACATATTACATACACACATGCATTTACATACACACACGCATATACATACACACTTGCATATGCATACATACATACACATACATATGCATACACACATATACATACATACATGTACACACACACACACACATACATACACACATTCATATGCATACATACATACACACACATATGCACACACAAACTCACATACATATTACATACACACATATGCATATGCACATATACATACATAAATGCATACACACACATAGACATACACACATCCATATGCATACATAAATACACACACATTTGCATACATAAATACACACACATTTGCATACACATACTCACATACATATTACATACACACATGCATATTCATGCTTATGCATGCATGCATGCACTCATATATACATATACATATACATATACATATACATACAGAATCACATAATATATATATACACACACACACTCACATATATAGATATGCACTCACATACATATTACATACACACATGCATATACATACACACACACACACGCGTATAAACACACATAATAGATATACACATACACACATACACACATATATATACATGCATACACACATATACATGTTTTAGGTCTAGGTCTTTAGGATTAGGGTTTTAGGATTTTTACACATGCATACACACATATACACATAAACACACATAATGGGTCTAGGTATTTAGGATTAGGGTTTTAGGTTTTCTACAATTGCATACGCATTTAGGTCTAGGTATAGGTTTTCAAGATTAGGATTTTAGGTTAATATTAGTATATATATCAAATATACATAAAAATAGGGAAAAAAATAGAATATGTAATATTCTGATTTTTTAAATGTATGTAAACATTAGAAAAAAAATAAAAATATGTAAATATATATAATTAAATATCTTAAAAATAGATCTTTAGATTTTTTAGGGTATATATATATATATAATTCAATATATAAAAAATAGATTTTTTGGGTTTCTACATACAAATGCATCCTAAATAAAGTTCGAGGATTATTATTAATTTATATAATCAAATATATGTGAAAATAAGGGAAAAAATTAGAATGTGTGAATATTTTAATTAAATGTATGTAAAAATTAAGGAAAAAATCAAAATATGTAAAATATATATAATTAATCATCTTAAGAGTAGGTCTTTAAAATTTATATATATATATATATATATATATATATATATATATATATATATATATATATATATATATATTAGAAAACAATAGTTTTTTAGGATTAATATTAATATATATAATCGAATATATAAAAAATAGGATTATATATTTAAAAATAAAATGTAGTGTTTCAAAATAAAAATTAGAATATAGAAATAAATTTATCATATATTAAATGTCATAACATCTCCACATGGGATCAAATGGCATCTCCATGAACACCTTGGGGTGCTCATGACCATGCCAACTCCAAGCTCTATTGTATACGTGATAGATCTCCAGTGATGGATGCGATTGGAAAGGCCATGCGCTAGCACATACGAGAGCTTTGCCCCATACAATTTGGAGATTTTGTCATGTTGAAATTGAGTGAACAAATAAAGATTGGAAACATTATACCACAAAGTCGATCTATCAGGGGTATCGGTGAGCACCTGGGCATCCCTATTGTCAGCTCAGAGTGGATTCAACACATGGCATGTGAGGTGATGTCCCATCAATGATATGAGGCTCGTTATGCTTTCAAAGCATGCTTACCAAAGCCTGTATGCTCGACATTGAGAAGTGGGATATGATTCATGATGAAGAAGCAACATACTTCTGATCAATATTGTCAATAGCAAAATGCAGCAGCCACACATCTAGATATGGTCGGACCATCACATTTGGGTAGGAACAGATACAACACTATGCGTTACGAGTTTTGTAAGTATCATTTTGATTATTGAATTTGCTTGTGTTAAGCATGTCATGTATGTTCATCTAATGTTTTGCATATTTGTTGCAGGAGTTGACAGTGGGTCTTCCTTCAACGCGAACCGACGAGGCTTATGCATATCCTTAGGGATTGGCTGCACTATTGGAGGAATTGGAGGGATGCAGTACAATCATTTCATGGGAGCATCTATGATGAAGTGAGCTTATAAACTTGGTTTGGTGTTTTTAGTTGTTGTTTATAAATATCATGTCAATTTGTCTCATTTCATGCATATGCTTTGTTGCAAGACTACATATATAGAGGTTTTGATTCCTTTGGGCATATCTATGGCAGTGCTTTGCCATAATTTTGTATTACACCCATATATGGCAATGGTGCACCATAATTTTGTATCCGATTCCTATATGGCAACGCTTTGCCACATTTTCTATTTGGCTCATACATGTCAACGGTTTGCCACACTTTTGTACATGGTTCATTTATGGAATATATATCTCTTCATCACACTTTTGTACATGGTTCGTGGTTCATTGTGCTCATCTCTTTTGTGTCTGATAGTGTTTTGCTTTATCAAATCCTATTTTGGTTGTCGATCATCTAAACACTAGATCGACAACCACTAGACTACATGTTACATGTACTCGGTTTTTTTGTTAGAGTGTATTATCTTTTGCTACACAATAGCATGGCAATGTTGCTGCAGCAAGAGACAACACACTCTGCTCAGAAAAAAATTTACAGATATGGTTGTCGGTATACACGGCAATATGAGTGTTGGTACTTCCAAGAAAGTATCCACACTTATACTGATGCTTATATTGATGGTCTAAGATGTATACTTGCATCTATACCAGCGTGTACACCAGTGCCTATACTGATGTTAATACCGATGATATTGTATCGGCATGCATACTGATGCTTATACCGATGCTGTGGCAAAAATACTCCCATCTATTTGTGTTGTATAGGGGCCGATATACCACTTAAATGATGAAGGTTCATTTGGATCAAGTGGATTAAATGAGGTGGATTCATTTGAACTATATGGATTAAGGATTAGCATCATCTGAACTCATGATATGTAATCATATATATTTCTCCATTGAAGATAAGCTTCCATTTTGAGTGACCAAGCTGAATAATTACCTCGTTTTTATTCTTCTATGGATGAGGGAATCCATCACCCATGTTGTCTAGTTGCTTTGATAGCAATGTGAAGAGGTTATGGGTTGAGTTGGTGCTGTAACAAACCTGCTCACACCAGTCAATATAACTCTAGTGATAAGTAGACCTTTTCACGTTCTTGAATGTGCATAAAGATCCCTCAAGTTCTTGGAACATCACTCTCTAATGTTTGAATCAAATGAGATAACTTCTATTTGCAAGGAATGTGAAGAACATTCTATTTTGGGATGTGAAGTCTTAGTGTTATGCTCATAGCTCACAACCTGGTATGAAGTGACCAAAGATCTTTTGCACACATCTAATTGAGGTGCTTAGCTAACTAAATCAATTTATTTGATGATTTTATTTGCACCATACAAGGACAAATGAATCTATCAATTCTAAGGGGTCAACTCAACTTTTTAGGATCTAGAAGATGTGCAAACATAGTCATTTTTTCAAATTCATGTTGTGCAATTTAGTGAACCAAAGTTGATGAAATTGATATATAGATACTAGAAACGTCACTCTATCAATCCCAAGTTCAATCATAGCAAATGGATTCTTATATGCACAGAAAGCAATTAAACAAGTTCATTGGAACCATTAAAGTACTCAGGCAGTATGTAGAGAAGAACTTACTCAGAGAAATGTATCCAACTATGAATGCTATTGTACATATGATATAGAGGAAGTGTAATGGAGTACACTTAGTGTAGTCTTGAGTTTTTTGCTCAATCTTGCTCTATTCTGCTTCTCTTTTCTGTGAGTAAGAAGTATGAGTATTTATACTCACTATTTGAGTTTGAATTTGAATCTGCTTCACCTAAAAGTGATCCTAGACTTTATGAATGAAATTGATTTGATTCCTCCTACCAAATGAGTCACGGATTTAGCTTTCTAACTCCACGAGATTCTTTTTTCTCTTTGACTTATACATTTATCCAAAGATAAATACAAGGGAATTAACAAGCATGAATTTTTATGTGAGTCTCTCCATGTAGAGTGACTTATGTGTGTAGTCCTCAATGCTTAGCAAAGATCTAAGGCTTGCTAAATGCACCAACATTGATGAGGTCTCACCATAATTTAGATTATGATTTCATGGTGTAGTGGTAAACATTAGATCAAAGATAACATTATTTTGGATTACTTGCTTGCCACCTAAAGTGATCAAGCTCCAACCTTTGAGAATGTAACAATCACCCTTGCCCTTTAATTGGCCAGTAAAATTGATAATATTTAATCTTGAATGAAAATATAGACCATTGAGTGCTAAATATTTTTTTCACTTATTTTATTTTTCGGAAATTTGATGATTACATTGTTTAAGTTCATAGTGGCTTCCTATTGCTTTACATCATTGGTCTTGGTTACTTTCAATATACAGATCTTATATAGATCACATTCTCCATTTTTTTGGTAAACAAGTCTAGATATAGCATTTGAGGGAGAAAATGTATCAAAATGGTAAATGTTGGAGGAGATACAAGAGATGAGCAATTAAGTGATAAGGGCCATTGTCCATAGAGATTCCATTCTTTGACACATTGTGTCCTAGAATCTTGCCTTCTCTGACCATGAAAATGCATTTTTTTGGGTTTATACAGATCTGGTTTTTTCGGCATTATCAAAGACTTGTTTCAATTCAGGGATCTGGGTTTGCCTAATGTTGGAATGCATGCATAAATCATCAACATAGACTTCCGAGTTCTTTTGGAAGAACTCCTTAAAGACATGACACATCAACCAACCCAAATGGCATCACACAAAATGCAAATATGCCCCATTCTGTAGCAAAATCGTTCTTATGTTGATCTTCATGAGCAATGCCTAATGTAGCATAAGAATCCATCAAGGAAGTTGTATAATTCCTTGCTTGCTACTCATTCCAATAGGTGCTTAGTGATAGGAAGCAAATAGCTATCACAAATAGTAGCTGCATTAACCTTTTTTAGGTTAATGCAAACATGTAGCTTTCCATTCTTTTTGGGAACTACCACAATGGGTGACACCCATTCGATGTACTCAATCTCATATATGAATCTAGCTTCTATCAAGTGGTCTATCATTTCTTTAATCTTGGCTGCATAATTATCATTATACGTGTAGAGTTTTGGTTTTGAAGGCTTAGCTTCTTAAGTCATGGGAATTCTATGGGAGCATATGTCAAGGTCTACTCCTTTCAAGTCCTTGTTGCTCCATGCAAACACATCCTTATACTCTCTATATAGTTCTATCAGTTCTTCTTCCTCTGTTAAATCATGCCCTATATATGTACATTTTTCCTCTCCTTCTTCGACCATCACTATGATTTTCTTAGTCTTCCCCCGATTGTCATATGTTTCTCCAGTACTTGTTTCTCTTTAGGCATTCTTAACATAATTCGTTGATCTTCTATTTCATATTTTAAAGTTCTCTGGTACTTCCAATAGAGATTCTTCCTCTTTTGACCTAGGTAGCTTCTTCCTCTCTTTCTCCTGCTTATTCTGCACCTCTAGAATTGGTTTAAGCCTCACAATTGGATTCTCTTTCCCTACCTCAAGGGTGGTAGCTTCTACGAAATACATATACTCTTCTTTTGAAGAGCAGAAGGATTCCATAAGAATGGACTCTAGATCTTTGTCGCTTGTTTCATCTGGTACTTGAGTCATCTCATTGCATTGTTCTAAAATGGGCTCTTCTTCCATGGGTTCTATCATAAAGATAGAGATATCATAGCCATCCTCGTCATAGCGATGGGTCCATTGTTCTTAATTTACTACTATGTTCATGATGGCCAAGATCTTTGCCCAACCATGAGGCTCAAAATTCTTCATTTGGAAATACTATACGTGCATAGGTGGGGTCTTGAAGGGTACGTGGGTGGCATTTGGAGCCTAAAATTCTAGCTTCTAGTCGTTCCTCTTCTTGCTTAGCTACTTTATACATCCATAAAGGAGAGTCCTCATGCAACCATGAAGGGCCTAAATCCAAGGATTGAACTGACTCACTTTCTTGAGGTGCCTTATGGATGGTGTTCCACTGTAGTGGGGGTACGTCATGGTGAGAATAATCATTGAGATTGACTTTGGTAGTAACTCCTAAATGTTGCAGATACAAAGAATTAGTTTCCCAGTCTTGTACGATTTGCAATTGTCCATAAATGGACATCCCAAAATCATCGCATATGCATGATTCTTCCCAAATTCACAAATGGAAAAGGTGTGCTCAAACTCTACACTACAAGCAGTGAGAGATATTCCTTCTAGTAAACCTAAGGGTTTCTTGATATGACCATAAGCCATCTGCAATTTCATTC
>CM035444.1:76442301-76454801 GCA_020310875.1 Ceratopteris richardii
ATAGCTTTTGAGAATCTTCAAGGACAAAAATTTCTTCTGACATAATATTCTTATTTCTCTTCTCCTCACTAGCCTCTATTGCATTTCTTATCATGTGATCATGACTAAATATCTCTTCAATCTTTACTATAGATGGCTTATGTTTTTTTTTCTAGAAGAGTATTGAGAATATTTAAAAAACTTATGATCATTGATATCAAGTGGTACTATGGTTGTGTCCAATTCCTACCTAAGCCTTGAAACAATAACATAGTCCTTGACACTAATGTGACTTTGTGACAATGTGCAACACATAATTAAGAATCATTAATGAAATAAATTTCAAATTCCTCTCCAGCCACTTGCAAGCATGGAATAGCTTGATTTTGCCATATAACATTCATGAATGAGCTTTTCCACATCATTGGGCAAAGCTTCAATGAGATATCTTTGACAACACTCATGAATGGAAGTCTCGAGATGAGGAATCCCATGAACTTTGGTGCTTTTCTGATTTCTCTCAATGATTTCACATGATATTTTACCCTTTTCTTAGTGAATGCCTTTTTAAAATCATTTTGCTTTTAGGTATTTGTGGTTTGATTCCCATTATCATGGTTCTCTGTGGTAGTTCCCCCTTCATGTTTCTCTTTAATTGTGTAAAGGTTTCTAGCACTTTTCTTGTCTTGGCCATGGTTTATCTGAAACAAGGATAGAGAAGGTGGTCCTTAACTTTAGAGATATGAAATCATAAAGCAATCAAATGGAGGGATTAAAGACACGATCAGTTCAACCAATAAGGCTCATCCCAAGTTGTCCATTTTCCCTTATCTCTTGAATCACTCGTATCAAAAAATGCAAGCCATTAAGTGATGTCTTGTGTATTTAATTGAAAACACCCATGATCATATATGTCTTATACTAAGATGAGGAAATATACATCAAAGGACTATTTTGAATGGAGACTATGGATTGAAGTGATTAAGGCCATTTGTTCTTCGATTGCCCTTATCGCTTGAATCAATCGCATCGAATAACACAAGACCTAAGTGATTTCATGTGTATTCCATTACATAAATCAATGGTAAGACATTTCTAAAACTCAAAAAAAGAAAATATACATAAGAAAAATTTATTTCAATGTGGATGACCAATTCAAGCGATTAGGGCCATCCAAAGTTCTTTGATGGCTCTAATCACTTGTTCAAACATCTATGGCATGTGAAATTCATGACACAAAAAAAGAATATAGAAACATTATTTATAAGCAAGAAAAGAAAATAACCATCATGTACTTATTCTCAATGGACATGATTGATTCAAGCAATTTAGGCCATCCAAGCTTCTCCGATGGCCCTAATCACTTGAATCGGTCATGACCAAAGAAGTTTTATATTTTTAGCTATATGAATGAATTCACCATATTAAGGAACCTGAACACACACTTCAAAAAGCAAAGGATTTTATATCTCACCTTGCATACAAAGAAACTTTAATAAGCAATGAGGTGGGGTTTTTTCTTGTAGAAGAGAGTGGAAAAAGTGAGATGCGATGAAGAATATGGGGACTTGAGTGAGACTAGAGAGAGCACAAAAAAAATTCACAAATTAATTGAGGAGCTTATATAGGCTCTCTAGGATGTGTTAACCATTGACGGAATGTGGAACCTTCTGACTCATCCAAATGTACTTTCCACATGGCATGTTTCATTGGTCCACATTATTTGATCGTTGTGTATTTTTAGATACAAGTTGTCAGTATCATAATTTCATTCATCCAGATCATTTGACCACTAGGATTATCGAGGCCTTTCCACATGTTATGCTCTCAATAATCTTTTCTATCCATATTATGCACTCCTAGGCTTGAATTCTATACACAATCAATTCATGTGATGGCATGTGTTTGATCCCTTTGAATGCCTCTATTTTCTTGCATTATTTGTCCCTTTTATCTAGATTAAAACCCTCAAAGATTCTAAAATAGAGGAGAAAAATGCAATCCTTATAGTCCCTCCATCTAAGAAACTCCTTGATTTCATGGTTCAAGAGGTTTCGGGGCTCAATCAATTTCTAGATGCAATGAAGATGTTCAAACCTTCCTTTGATTTTGAAGCCCTTGTAGACAAAACTAAGCCACTTCTAAAAGATGATTGGAATACCTTTTTGAGGATAATGAACGGATAGGAGCGGTAATCTCTAACAAAAAATATATTCATCCAAACATATTTGGAAAGGATCCTTTTGATAGGGCTTGGGTTACTAAGTGTAGAAAGGCTTCCCCCATTCTTGGGATAATGGTGTTTTTCCCACACCATGAAAGTGGTTGTTTTTTACTTCTAGTGAATGTGTCATTTTTTGTTTGACTTGATCATTCATGTATTGACAAAGTTAAATAGAAAAAGACCTTGAACAAGAGAAAGGAAAATCATTAGAACTTTCTCTTAGTGAAAGGACCTAGTGAAAAGGACCTTGATCAAGAGAAAGAAACATCAAGGACCTAGTGAAAAGGACCTTGACCAAGAGAAAGAAACATCATTAGACCTTTCTCTTGAGAAATATTTGAATTTTGATGTTAAGGAAATTCTTGAGGAGATAAACCTTCAGGGTAAATTAGAAGAGGTAAAAAAGTTTGATGTGGAATCATTTGGAGCATCTACACATGTTCACTAAAATGAACAGTGCTCTCAACCTATTAGCAATCGATTAAATTCCTTTTCGTAGTATCTAGATTACTTGGAGAGCTACCAATCATGATTTAGTTCAATAAAAATAATCAAGTATACACTGAGAATGATGCTTAGCAAGTTGGAAGACTAGCCCAACATTTTTGGGCTACTATAGTATGCAAACCAATGAGCAAAGATGTGATGAGTCTCAAGATTTAGAAAAGCAATGACAATGATACTTTGTACCTATAAAATATACAATATCTTGAATCTATACCACTTTGAAGCACATCAATTGATCAAGTATGCACTAAGAACAAGCTCTAAGAAGCTCACTATTTAGAGATGATCATAACAGAGAAGAGAAGTAGAGATATGATCAATGTATATTTATTAAATCACATAGAAATACAATGACATTGGCAATGTATGATTGCAAAATGTGAGGGTAGTAGAGTGGAAATAGAATGAGATCACTAATCACACAAATCCCTCTCAAAATGACTGAATCGGTCTCATACACATGAGATTTTGACCCATTTTTATAGCTTAGAGACGTTGGAGCCATTTTTTAAAAATTCAAATCCAAGTTCTCACCATAAAGTGAATCCTAAACTATAGGACTTACTTTATCATCAATCAACTGGCAAGTACTTTGAGATTTGATTCCTCCTAACTCCACGTGAGAGTAGTGCATTTAACATATGCACTTTTTCAAGGATAAACGTAAATTGGAATAGTCATATGTTACTATATGAGATAAATGCTGATTCTCCAAGTATGTAGGCTTGGGCTCATTTGCACCAAAAAATTTTGTAATATGCATTTGTTACATGCTCCAACCAAGATAGCTTCTATAGTAGCACAAAAGACCTTTGGAGAGTTTCAAACTCATGAAAGTTTCACAAATGAGTCATGGAGTGATCATGAATTAGATGTAGACCACAATGATGATTCTAACATGAAAGAAATAGATGACATGGTACTTCTAATAGATGATGATATTCAAAATGAAGAAAATAATGTAATCAGAATACTTTGGTTAGATTCAATTGAAAAAATGATATCTTTATCATAAATTGAGGTCTTTGATTACAAAAAACAGCTTGTATAGTCAGTGTTTTGTTGATTTAATAATTCATCGGTAGTGAACTGATCAAAAGATGATGAAGCCTCTCATAGTCTTCCATATATGTTCTCATATGCATCGAGAGATATTTGTAAATTTTTCACTTGATTTTCTAAATCATCAATTCTCTTTTGTTGAGCATCAATCGTTCTTTGTAATCCAAGATTTGTTAATACTTCATTGTATAATTCTTCTCCATGTGATGATAAATCATGGATAAGGTTATGTTCTTGAGGTAGCAGAATATAGGGATGCTTTTGATGGAGAGGGCATTTGTGTCCTTGATTATGAAACTTTGCACAATCTTGAGGATGGCCCAAACCTATACTTGCATTCTTCGGGTGATCGTCCCAATCTACACGTCGATGAAGAATATCTTGTACAAAAGATTTTTTGAATTGTCTATAGTGCTATTTGATTATTGTTTGGTAATGACCTTTCAACTTGAACAAAGTGCTAAAGTAGAGTTTTTGCTAATCCTTTATGTTGTAAGTCAAAAAGCTTTAATGTTGTATTTCTTTTACCCTTCTTGTAACTTGAAAGAGAACATCATGAATAGAATGCTTTGGACATAGCTTTTTTACTTCTTTCATTGATAATCATTTTCCTTCTAATCCCTCTAGTTCTAAATGTTTGTGGAATAAAAATGCTAATCTTGATTGTGCAGATTGAGCATTTTGTTAAAAAAAATCCTTTGAGATTCAGCATGATCAAGGTCATTATTCACATCTTGCATTCTTGCCATGTTTTACCTTCAAATATGCAAAAAAAACCTCAAATGAAGCGACATCATTTAATCCACATAATTCAAATAATGAATCCACATCATTTAATCCACATAATTCAAATCATACCACATCATTTAATCCACTTAATTCAAATGAAACTACATAGGTCCAAACCACTTAATTCAAATGAATCCACATCATTTAATCCACAGTATTCAAATAATGAATCCACATCATTTACTTCACATAATTCAAATGAATCCACTTAATTCAAATGAATCCACATCATTTAATCCACTTAGTTCAAATGAATCCACATCATTTAATCCATATAATTTAAATGATACCACATCATTTAATCCACATAATTTAGATGAATCCACATAATTCAAATGATCGGTATCATTTACTCCACTTAACTCGAAATGAATCCACATAATTCAAATGAATCCATATCTTTACTCCATATATCAATTGGCAGTCCTCCTAGTGACCCCCTGTACCTACATGGAAGCCCCCAAATATCTAATGACAATGTTTTAGACAAGGCTAACTACAAATTGTAGCATAGTGGATAGAAGACCATTCATTACGATTAGGCTAGGGCAAGATAGAGTGTTCAAGGACATCAGGGCCCTAATTGACTTAGCTATTGCAACTAGTATGATTAGGTGGTCTCAATGTCAAGAAATGGGACTAGAAATGCATCCTATAGAGGCTTACCTCATAGGGCTAGGAGGCATGGAAACCCCTTGCATGGGTGAGATGGACCTTCCTATCCTCATAGAAGATGTTACCTTGATGGTGAAGCTCCTAGTTCGTTATGATGATGACCTGATAGAACCATTGATTCTTGTCCAAGATTGGTTATATGATCACTCAGTGGACTTGAATCTTAGAAAATGATCTCTTTAGCTTAGGATAGCAAGCCAACAACGTGTAATACCACTCGAGTTCCCTAACCATGCCCAATTTGAGGAAAGTAACCACAACCCATATGTAATGAATGCGATGGAGGACTGGAAGATTTTTGGAAAAATCCCTTCTCCAACAACTACCCTTGGTTAGATGGGCACTATTAGTGAACAAATGTGAACTATTAGCAAAGAGATGGGCACCATAGTCTCCTTGAGTGCTCCCTCCACACTTCTTGCATGCCTATCTCGATCTATTGTACAAAATGTCTCACCCCTTGATGGCGAGGTCATGCAAGTGTTGGACCTTCCTTCTTTTCCAAAGCAGAGTGTCAACCTGACTAATTTTCCATAGAGACGTCAACCATGACTTGCAATCCCAACTAACAACAACTTCCCCAGATTACCCCATGGAAGCAAAACATGTATACCAAAGCAACAAGCATGAAGTAGATATGGGTACCAAAAGGTTAGCGATCACCAACTAGTTCCAATAGTGTGGAAAAAGAAGTCACGACAAAACTGAATCAACCTCAATGGTCTCGATCACCTACGCATTTTCCATCAATGAGAATTCAACAAGTCTGGGTATCCAAGAAGTATCTGACAACCTGATCCAACCCCACTCAAGTCTCAATACCCAAATCCTATCTCATAGCTTAGAAACCAAGCCATGTAATCGCAACTCCTCCGACAACACACAACTCACCAACCTCATTACCTCCAAACCCATCCTTTGTATCTCACCCAAGGAATCATGATCATTCACGAACCCTTAGAAATTGGAAATCCAGAAGCCCCAACACCCTCCTTACATCCCATTGTATAGAATAAACTCTATAAAATAACCTTCATCCTTGTAAACACTCCCTAACCCTTAACCCTTGTAAAAAATGACCTTTACTAACTCACTAATGGTTATAATGACATCTTTCTTTAGAATATATGTATGCATTATTTAGAGCATGTAGAAAGTCAAGAGACCTGCATTAGTTACTAAGAGATCATTACACAATCACCCCACACACAAGGCGACACATGCTACACATCACTTATGGAAAGGGATTGTGGTCTCACTTTGATGGATCATAATTAATTTTCATGCTAATGTGTCAACCTTTTGTAGTAGATCTTTTACACAAACACTCAGCATCACAATGCAAGCCAAAGGAACTTCTGCTACTGGTACCAACACACTAACGATGGATTTTGAGAACCTACTGGTTGAGGCTCATCCTTCAATGAGGCCTCCAGCTTTTCAATATTTCATGGGACCAATGCCTATTGATGATTCTCCCATATGCTCTTTAGTATCTAGAGGAGTTAAGAACAATTTGGTGAAGGGCAAGATTCATAGAGTATTTTAGCACCCCCCTTCCCAAACCTGATTTTTATCATTGTTATTATCTGGTCACAACCTTACTAGCACCAATAAGGAAGGAGCTTTTGATCACATTGGTCTTGCCATAATTAGTCGTAGACTGACCGTTCAAAAAGTTCTACCTCTTAGCGGACCTCATCAGAGCCACACTGAAGAATCATGGCACACATACACCAATAGAAAGAGAAAGACTGATACCTGAACCTATGAAAAAAGGAGACATTTTCAAGTGGGCTGATATTTCAGCCATTACTCTTGAATTGTCAAAGTTATTGGGAATTTCCATGCAACATTTCACCTTCCTAGCTCAAGATCATTTTATGTTGCCTAAAAAACACATCTCATCTCATCTAGATTATATCTTGAAAATATAGGATCCTAGACCATTGACCTGGACAATTGAATTCAAGAACAATTGTATTTGGCCAACCAAAGATGGATTAGGAAGAGAGTCATTCACAGATGTTGCACAATCACCAAAATTGTGTACATGTGTTTATTTTATGACATTCCATTTGAGAGAGACCTATCCAATGTGGAATTAAAAAAGCTCAAAGGCTCTAAGAAGTCTCGTAAAACACTGAATTCAAGAATAGGAAAGAAAATGAGAGGAACCATACCATGTCTACAAGTACCCGCATCACCCTCCCCTCAACCATCACCTCAACAATCACCTACAGGACCCCCGTTGGTTGTACCCCCTATTCATCCATCTGTCTTAATTGATCACATCAGAAGGAACCACTAGTGCAGGTATAACCTCACAAGCCACTATGATTACCGACACTATCACTGCAACTTCTGAAGTAAGAGAAGTTGCTACCACTATTGGTGCCAAAGCATTTACTTTTGCTATACCCAATCTAGAGGTGAAACCACTTAATACAACTTTTGACTTCGAGATGCAATATTTTTTGTCAATTGAGTTTTAGTTTTCTGAAGCTCAATTTTTTCACAAAAGTATGAGCAACCGAGCTATCCTAGCTCCCCACCAGAACATGAGGGCATGCAAACTATATCGAGTTCTGATGAGGAAGAGAAAACATTCATTGAGGAAGATGATGATAATGAGGAGAGTCAGCAAAGTCAAGAATCACAAGAGGACGATCAACAAGGACAGCATGAGTAGCAGGCAGATACTCAAGATGACACAAGCATCGGGGAGGAGGATACCTTGGATGCAGCTACTTATATTATTTCCATTTAGAAAATGTATCGAAATATGCAAGCCGTATGGGCAAGCCATCGAGTCATAGAACAACAAAGTAAAGAAATCCTACAACAAGAATTAGGAAGCACTGGTTTTGAAGCTTCTTTTGTGAATGCATTTCAATGAATTAATCCATGTAGTGGGCACTATTGAAGCGCTACATTTCCTAAAGCAAAAGCCCTTGCCATAGCTCGATCCTTGATGTGTTTAGTTGATGTCAAGGCCAGATGAATATATATGTGTCCCTATCGAAGTATAGTCCTCCAGTCAACAAGAAGCCATAATAGTTATCAATACACCACCCCACAATGAAGCCATTATAATTGAGTTTGCACCCCATCCATCAACATCTATACCCACTACCACTGTGGACCTTGCCTCTACATCCAAATCCACCCTCCAATAGCCTGTACATTTAGTTTCCCCTATGTATCCTAGTACATCCTCCTTTGATCAACCCATCTTGAGTGTCATAGCACAAGCCCTAGTGGCACCCATTTCCACTCCTTCCACCTTACCCTTCACTCCCTTTTCCACATCAACATTTCCCCCAATCCCTTCCAATCCTTATCTCACCCCTTCCATTTCGTCCACTCCCTTTCCCCAACAACCCTTCTTCCCATTACAAAGCCATATTACTTTTTCACTAGTGACAACCATTACAAAGCCCTTCTTCCCATTACAACGCCCTATTACTTTTTCACCAGTGGCACCCATTTCCACTCCTTCCACCTTACCCTTCACTCTCCTTTCCACATCAACATTTCCCCCAATCCCTCCCAATCATTATCTCACCCCTTCAATTTCATCAACTCCCTTTCCCCAACAACCCTTATTCCCATTACAAAGCCTTATTACTTTTTCACCAGTGAAACCCCCCAGTCCCAATACACTACCTCCAACCTCTCCCCTACATCAATCAATTTTTGAGCATCCTTATGTAACATATTCATCCACGTTTGTAAATTCTGTATTTACACTTACACACTCACCCATGGGCACTCCACTATTCACTATTAGTTCATTAGATTACACATCTAGCGACATGGATATCTCCCACCCATGACATCTCCACTCACTTATACTCCCATGTTACACCCTCTCATGAACACACACATCTCCACTATCACCACAACATCCACACTCCCGCACCCGACTCCCATTCCCCCTACATTATGCACTACACACCCCACGTTTTCAAGCACACCATCATTATTTTCATCTTCCACTATAGATAATGCATTCCAACAAGTGTTTGCATGCATGTACCGCATTTAATCTCTTTAGATGCGTCAGATCCCCACATGTGTCCACCCTAGGTTTTGAGCCTGATAACCATGATCTAGTCTATGGTATGAGTACAACGCCATCGCTCAGGATGTGCTACGCATGGCACTATAGGATTAAATAGTTACTAGCATGTTATAGATCAACTTTTAAAAAGATGTTTATTACGAGCTTCTAGTACCATTTAGACGTGTTCATCAGCAGACCTACACACTTGTTACAACTCTTTGCCTGTGAACAACTAATGTATTCCATGCGTTATAGACTCTTGCCCCATGATGAACCTTAGTTAGTTTACTGGGAAAAATTAGAAACCTAGCACAAGGTCTTCACCTCACAGAAAAACACTCCCCCATGATCTCTTGCAGAATTACCTCACCCAAGCCCTGCAACCAAGATCTATCGGGGATCGTAGGCATGAGAAGGAGGGGGCTGTTGGTAGTGGGATCAATAGTGGCCACAAACATCAATGTAGAGGTAGCATGTGAATGGAAATGCAAGAAGTTTGGGGGACCAGACCCATTATTTTGCAAAGAAATATGTTTCATAATACTTTTTTCAAAACCTCAATAGTGATTTTTATCACTCATGTAACATATGTATTATAGAAAACCCAATTTTGTTTCAAGTAGCTCCATTTTGTACAAGTGGAGGAGTCCTCAAGCTTGAGGAGCTTAGCTAGAATGCTCATACCAATTTTTGTAATTTTTAGACTTCATTTGGACCTCTGAATGACATTTAGAGCCTATTTTTTAACTAGGTCAGACACTAGGTTCAAAATTGATCAAAACTAGTCTAAAAACTATAAAAAGAGCTAGAGAGCTCATTTTTTAGGCTAGTTTTTTTTGGAGGATTAGTATGATGAAGTTTTGTAAGATCTACTTTTGAGCAATATAAGTGTAATTCTCACCTTCCATTGGGTCTCTTTTGTCTCTACTACGTGTGTGTATGTGTATGTGTGTGTGCACTTGTGTGCTTCTCACCTTCACCTTCATGCATGTCACTCGTTCACATTCTTCACATCATCCTACCTCTTCTGCGGATTGACAATTAAGGAGATGGAACTTCTTGACATGGTGTCTACCCTTGTCTAGAACAACAACATTCAACTCACATCATGATGGAACAGATACAGGTTCAGATAGTGGGGTTAAGGAAGTTCAAATAAAGGAAAATCACAAATCAAAAGGTATACATACCAAAGAAGAGGATTTGATCAATAAATTAAAGAAGAATGGGTATTCAATCCTTCCACCAGAAGAGAAAAAGTTTTGTGAGATTTCTGAGATTTGTGAGAAGGAAGGGCATAGTATGGCTCAATGTTGGTGCAACACAAAAAATAAAGGCCAATGTTTGAGGTATGAAGAAAGAGGAAAAGGAGAAGTAGCAGCAAATCAGGGGGTTCCAATTAGGAGATGAGAAGGATTTCAAAGACCAAGACAAGGAAGGCCTCCATAGTGGGAGCATGAGAATGAGGAAGCTAGACTAGCACGCATTGTGTTGTGTGTATATTGATTTACTCTACATCATAGAGCTAAAATTGTTCATTATGGGTAAAGTAGAGGGAAGAAAGGCGAGTTTTGATAATTAGATATAATCAAGCAAACTAGCAAGCACAACCACAATAGCAAAATCTGCCAGTAACTCAGGCCAATTTAATTGTAATTGAATTGACCAAGGATAAGAGACAGGTTAGCCGGATACCTCCAAGACACATCCATAAAAACAAAGAACACAGGGGAGAATGTGTTTGTGATTGCAATCAATGCTTAGCAAAGGACAAGATAGAAGACTTGGTGGTCAACAAATCTAAATAGAAAGAACCAATAGATTGGAAGGAGCACAAAGGGATCAGGGATTAGATACAAAAACAAATTCAAAAGAATGAGGAGAATCAAGAAGTCCCTAAGTTGGAAAATAAAAATTGGGTGGTTCCTCAAGGAAAAAAGGACAACAACAAGATCAGGAATGATACTGAGAATGATTAGTTTGAGGTAATTATGGACGATCCATTACAACCATCATTGAATTACTTATTAGCTCTAGTTCTAGCATTTAAGGAAAGGACGTTAAACAAACTTCAAAGGCAACAACCAAAAGTAGATAACATTTGTAATATTCTATCAATGATTAATAATATTGATCCTACAAATTAAGATTATGTAGTACCCATATTAAGTCCCAGTACCAAGATAAAACATTTGAGGAGGTGTTATTGAATTATGCACAGGTTTGAATGTCTGACCATAGATGATTTATAAAATATGATGCCAGAGAGTTATCTCCAGCTCTGTTTCAAGTTAAAATTGTTGATCAAATAAGGGTACATGCCTTATAAATTTTGAAATAGAAGTAGTAGGTATGAGTTTTTGGTGAATTTTGTGATGATGTGAATGTCAAATTGAGCATGTCCATACAAATGTTGCTCGAAAGACCTTGGTTTAAGATGGCTAAAGTGAAGCAAGATCGGGGTTCGAATGTGATAGTGATAACCAAAGGTAGAAGAAAGGTAACAATCCCAATGCATGCAAGATGGAATATTTTTCTTAAAGAAAAACCCTTGGCGGCCTAGATGATTAGTCTAATTGAGGAAGTTGAGGATGTTACAAAACTGAGGTAGATATTTGAGGGGAAGCAAAAATTCCTACTAAGGAAATAAGGGATCAAGAAGAAAGGGATGCTAAAGATATGGCAAAAAAGATGTATGAAAAGAACTATGGGATGTATAATAGGGCAAAAGAGGATGATCTAAAGGAACTCAATTTGGGTATGGAGGCTAACCCAAAGAAAGTAAAAGTAAGTATGTAGGTGTAATGACATTGTTTTGGTTGATCTAGTCAAGTTATTAAAAGAGTACATTGATGTCTTTGCTTGGGAATATTCTCAGGTGAAGAGTATGGATCCAGAGTTACATCAACATCGAATTAATTTAAAAATAGATGCAATCCCATCAATGCAACAAAGATACAGGATGAATCAAAATTTTGAAAATCAGGTCAAGGAGCAAATAGATAAGTTATTGGTGGTAGGGTTTATTAAACTTGTGAACCAAGTAACATGGTTGTCACCAATAATTGTGGTACCTAATTAGAATGGCAAGTTGACAATATATCTGGCCTACAAGAAACTTAATGCAACAACAATAACATTTCCTTTTGCCTATGCCATTTGGTGGTGCAATAATGGATGCAATATTCGGTCATG